>JACTAT010000168.1:392561-404366 GCA_014526335.1 Chrysaora quinquecirrha | reverse complement strand
GGAGCATCTAAAACGAGAAGTAATATCTAATGGAATATCTAACAGTGTAACGAGTCCATTAGATTTTCCATTCATTTTGGCGCTGCCTCACTTCAGTAAATCGTCATCTGAGCAGAGAAAAGACGTTTTTTCATTGAATTTGATATATTTAAGCATGTTTCTCTCCGCTATCGAAAATGGAACCAGAAATAAGTGGAAAAACATGTTGCAAGTTTACTTTTCGAAGTTTGGCTTTCTCAGTGCTTCCAACACACTGTTCCATACAGTTTTTCTATTGATTTTGGTAAAACATTAATAATATTTGCGATGTAAATTGGTAAACTGCAGTTTTCTTATATAAAATACAAGAAATGGCCTGAAAAGTCCACTGTTGCTTCAAAACTTGCAAGTCATTGCGTCATCAGACAGTCGGCATCTTTATGTCTGCATTCTTTTACATTAGATATTCGGAATAAAATCAAATCGATTTGATCTTATTCCCAGCTTGATTAGATATGTTTTTCCTTCTTTTTAATCCCTCATCGAATATCTAATGGCATGTTACACTGTTAGATATCTAATCGACACACTTTTTTTGGTATGTCTGGTGAATATCTAATGGAATATCTAATAGTGTAACCGGGCCTTTAGATATGTTGCTGAATTTAATACCATTGAGATTAAGCCACAATGTTAGCAATACAGATATTTAAGAAACCGAAACCCTTAAGAAACTCTCCGTACGAGAATCTGACAATTGTATGATGATCGGAGTACTGGACCGATCCCTCATTTCATTATAAAAAAATACGCGTATTGTAGATAGAATGCACAATTTCTCAGATCTAAAGAGAACTCTGTGTGGATTGTCGACTGTGAGCCGATGACACATTGACGCAATACTGTTTGAAAAACTTCCACAGAAGGAAATTTGGATATCAAATGACGTCCTCGGTTGTTTTGGGAGCGATAGAAGAAACTCAAGCCAAATGCATTCAATGAATGAACTCCTGATTTAACCAAACAGTACTGCATTTCCAGTGTAGAACTGGAGGAAAACATGGAATACACGTTTTTTATAAGAAACTACTTAAAACGAAAACCACCAGTAGGATTTCGGGCAAATTACAACAGATTCCTTTGTTTTTTTGTTTCTTAAAACAATAGAAAACAATACACACATTTTTTTTATAAGGAACCACTTTATAAGGAACCTACACGTAGAAGGCCCCTAAAATTTAAAGAACTTATACTATTTAAGAGAAAATCATTAAGGAACTTTTGAATTTTGAATACTTTTATCACAGCAAATAATCAAGAATTAGAAAGCCAGTTCCATTCATTTGCAGTCGAAAATCACATAAATTGTATGTTAGGCATGTATCCAATGTTTCTTTGAGTAGTCTCGAGCTTTGCTCACATGTAAATGTCTCTCTTTTATTGTTAAGACCACTGTATGTACAGTTAAAATTAAGGAACTATTAAGGAACTTTTGGAACTACAATTGCCTCAAAACAGGCCCAAAAATAAGGAACTTTAAGAACTGGGCCTTGAGGTAGGTTCCTTATAAAGAAAAAGCGAGTATGAGATTGAAGAAAATTTGACTAGTGAGGCTTTAGCTAGGTTTCTAATAAAAGAAACATGCAACTGCAGGAATTAGCAAGTTTTCTAGCAAGAAACTGACTATAAGAAATCATATAATGCCGTGAGACCAAGCAATTCTTCTGACGGAACTAAAAAGTAAAGGAGAAACTATTTGTGCTTTTTAAATTTACTAAACTAGGCACTTAACAATGCCCTAAGAAACCACCCTTGAAATAAACGAGTTTACAGGGGTATGTGCTTCTCATTGTCTATTTACTAATTTCTTTTTATCATAAAAGACTTTTTGTTGCAATTCCGTCATTAACTAGAAGAACGGTAGGCGCACTGGCCAGTGAATAGGGTCAGTAAATATACCTTATTTGGTACTGTATGGGGTTAACCTTCGTTACTTGTACAGGGTGACGATACTCTAAAAGAATCTATGAATCTGTGTTACATTTAAAAAGTAATCAACAGATTGAAATCTGGATCAACGACTTCAGTGAACTCAGCACATCTAACACAATTTAATATAAGTTACATAGGTCATTACCCAAAGTACAATATTTGTTCCTCCTATATTCCTTACTTGTCTAACTTGCAGAATCCGTCATCGGAGGACAAGTTGCATACCAAGAACCCTGGAAAGGAAAGGAAGAATGGGAACAGCACTAACAAGCCAAAAAGAAAAGTAAGTTTGTTTGTAAATTCTGCGCTTTGCTGCTTGGGAAACAGCTCTGACAGCAGGTGTCTCGGCTATTAACTGTCTATGGAATATGCAGAGTCCAGAAAAGTGTTCAACCTTTCTCCATACAAAAATACCCCTAGCTGGAGACCTTCCTCACTTAACAATGAAAAATATGCGTGTTTTGGGTGTGGCAAAGTATTTTCTATTGTTCTAATGGACCTTCCTCCGGTCAATGACTGTGTGACGGTAACTTTCTGGAAATATGAAAAATAAAACTAAATTGAACATTGTTTGATCACCATTAAGGTAAAATTGACGAAGTCCTACGTTCATTTTATGTTCATAGATAGACTGTTTCATTTGTGATGCATGCGGAATGACAGAGGATGAGTTTTTGAACCATTATCAAAACCACCACATCGATAAGGTTTGTCCATTTGTTATTCGCCCAGTTTTTGCGTACTCCTGCTAACAAAAATAAGCATTTTCTTATCCGATTGGGGTGAAGTTTTACGAAATTGTATCCGATCTGGTTTTGTGATAATTTAAGTGAAACTTTAATTTTATCCAATCAGGTACAAAGTGCCAAATGTACTTCTTACGGGTTCTGGGGGTATTTTCAGTGCCATTTTTAGAATGTATACACCGAAAAACCCCTATAGATCGATTGAACGAAATTGTACGCCAGTCGGCATTAACATTTTAAGATGTATGATGTTATTCTATTACTTTCTTTTAATTACACACATGAAGTAGGACTTGTTGGTCTTCTTCTGTTCTCAGCGCAATTTGTGGAATAAGGAACAAAATGTCATAGTGCTTACTGCAGCATTTTTTATTTCTCGAGCGAAAGCTGTACGACCACAGAAAGTACAGGTGGTGGTGGTTCAATTGATCAAGTACACAAGGTAATTACATCGCCATACCTCCTTTTACCGCATATTCTAAGAACTATATTACTAACGGGATATATATAAACTGGAATATTTTTTCATTGGTATAGTCTGTCTGACGAGTGCGTGAGCACGAAACTCAGAGTAACAGAAGGACATGTCTGTTTCTTGATGTGTTCATTCTGCTTTATAATTGCTCTATACTCGCGTATATCGAGCACTATAGCCAGGATAGGCACTCTCTACTCGAGTCAGATATAAACCACATCTATATATTTCACATGAATTGTTATGCTTTGGTCTATTTCTGACAAAGAAATTTTTTCTTCAAGGCATCGTCTCGTGTCACAGAAGTGGAAAAAGAGGAGGAGATCACAGAGAAAGAGCCCAGAAAGAAGATGGCATCGAAAAAAGTGCCGCAAACAGTTATTGAGGAAATAAAAACATATTTGCCAGTAAATTTTAAAATGCAGGTGAGCAATGATTTTCACAGTGTTCCTCCCGAAAGCCAAATCACAGATATGATCAGAGAGATGAAGAAGCTACAAGATGAAGTTGGCACCCCATACTGCGTTTTGTATGAAGATAGGTACTTTGATCGGAATGCACTTGAGATATGTCGGTCATTACATAGGATAAAGGTTTTAAAAACAGACATCGCGTACGAAGACGAATGGCTTTTAGACATCGTATCAGGCCCCCGAAATCTAGACCGGGATGTTGCAATTAAGCTTATATCTATGATTCAAGATAAACTTGAGGATTATGTTTACCACAGCTGCGCATTGGAGGTGAGGCATTTATGTAAACTCGTTGGAACTCGATGGATGTCCGATGCACTCATAAGTAGGATAGCCGCATTAATAAACATGTTGTCCGATGATACGCATGCTTGTTACTTCAATTATGAGCATAGCATGGCAGCTCTTTCTGAAAAAATTGAACAACGTTTTAAAACCAAAAATCCTAGTAGGATAGTGTTAGGCATAAACTGCAGGAATTTACAACGATGAGACTTTTCTGGGACATAAAATTGTGAACGACAAGACACTGCTTGGCCACCATTTTTCAAGTGCTGTTTACGACTTTCGTTCAAATACTTTTTCGTACGGTGACTCGAAAGGCTGGCCAATCCCAATGTCGGTGAAAACGTTGTTCCGTGAACTATTAACACGTCTTCGCGATGAAAATTTCGCGACAAATTGCAATTTCACTAGTATGCATGGCGACGCACCCTCAAATGTATCTCGATCACCAGACGGTACCTATTCTCATGTATGTACGGACAAATGCTGGTCATTCTATCCTCTTCAAACTGATGGTCATATCTGTGGTGTATCCGTTATTCTGAGTATGTGAATTGCCGCATTTGATTGGGGTGCATTTCTTTCCCTTCGTGGGCTTCCAGCGAGCAGAAATACAAACTTTCACTACTTGCGGAATATCTCTAGGTTCAACGATTTTCTAAGATTAAGTATAACACGTTGGATTTTAAAAGCAGTTATTCAACTTGATGGCATACGCAATGAACATGCTCAACTTGATCAACATCCTTTGCAACGGGCAAATCAGCCCCAATATGCTAATGTCAGTGCTGCGAGAAATCCAGCACGGGGTAATGATGAAACTAAACAGGAAGACATTACTTCTGTTTTTGAAACAAATCTTAATTCGAAAAGTCCCCCAACTGTCGTATTGAACGGTGTGGAGGCATCACGGAACAGTAAATCCAAAAAAACGTCTTCAGCTGAAACTGATAAAATAGATATGCAAACTATTTTCCATGTAGGAGAAGCTTTAAACCCGGAAAGGTTTGTCGAGGAATTCAATGCAACCAGACAATGTCAGGAATGTAATGAACTCGGAAAACATTGTCACTGCCATTTATGCCCACCTTCAGTATCCTTCAAATTTTATTCTAGAGTGAAACATCACGTATTGCAGACTCATTTAGATCCAAAAAGAGTTGTTACCTTTTCTGACTTTCAAATTGTGGGCTGCAAAAAGGTACACCCAGGTAAATGTTTCTCGAATCCTGATGTTTATCACCACCACTGTCCAAAGTGCGGCAGTATTATCCAAACACGGAAATACTTTGAAAATCATTTGAAGACTCATAACACTGAAAATAAGAAGGTTCCCAATGTCGACAGCATTTCAGCTAGGGGTAACCCAATGGCTGGTACCAATCCTGTGGCGAAAGAAAGCTTCCATCGCAGTGATAATGTACCTGAGGAAAGTATGAAACAAGAGGTTACCACTATTAAAGTGGTGAGGGAGTTCAGAAAAGGGTGAATTGTGACATTTGTGGCATCAATTTACATAAGAAAAGTTTAAAAGGCATATGAAATGCAAGCATGGGAAAGTGCCGGGATTTTCGGCAATCTGCTGTGATGTAACGAAAGGGCTGTACATGGTTAAAAAGTCTTCACACGGTGGTGTGGGGTATCCGATTCACGTGCAGAAACTTATTCACTCAACCGGTGAAGCGAAAGTTGAATGTGAAAATGAATCCTGTCGCCAACAGATGCTCATAGCAGCAAGGTCAGGCATGACGGGAAGGGAATGCTCGCATCTTTTTCTCGTCAACGATGCCAGTTTTCCTTCCCCAGTAGTATTAGATGAAGAGACCTTGCATCAGCTCGGGGCTGGTAATAGATTTAAGGTTCTTACCGAGGAAACACTCGAAAAATGTGTAGAAAAAAATCATGAAGCTGCCTATCATTGCACTGTGCCAATTGTGGAATGGAATGACAACAACTTTATTCATTTGTCTGTATACGATGGGAGGTATTCCAATTTTCCTGTGAGGTCTAGATTCATAGTCACATTCAACAAGGAGAAAGGTAAACTTGATTGCAAGTGTTTCCCACGGAAATACTTTTGCATTCATAAAGCAATGGCATTGTGGTACTTGCATCAAAGGAATTTTCTGAATGAGCAACAAAATGATAGTGAAAATTTTGCATTTCAGTCAGCCAATACTCTGGGGGACGCTTATGTGCCTTCAAGTAAAGAGTCCACCGTCAATCCACCAACCAATGAATACCTTTCGATGCATCACAGCAATTTAAGACGCTCTCTGCTGAGCAGGTTCCCACGGTTTTAAAGCCTATGGAACAAATTTGCCATGAATGCCACAATGAACTTCAAGGGCCATATCACATTACATATCGTGCTCGAATACTGACAATGCAAGGCGTAATCGAGGGAGTGGAGACGTTTTTTAAGAAATGCGAACAATGTGACAACTACTATAGATATCAAGAATGCAGCAACAGATTGCATAATTTCAATGACCTCTTTCTTATTGGGCTTGACGTATGTCTCTTTTTGCGAGAAAGTTTGAAGAATCATGTGGCAATCAGAACGCTTTGTAACATAATAGAAGGTGTTTGGAAAGTAAGCATCGATTGCTCATCTGTCTTTAGAGCATACTGTCATTTTGAAGCACTAAGTGATAGAACGTATGAGTTTAATTGTGCCGACTGTGGGTTTCACCCTGCTGTCTTGATCGCAGACCTGAATAGAAAGGTGGCATTTAAGTGCCGCACTGTGGATGACACTCTTCCCAATGTGTACGACAAAGAAGCTGATTTGGTAGATTGTGGCTCATTTTGGGAAAAGGTTGAGAAAAATGCAATTAGCATGGGCTTTCCCGGTAGGACCGTAAACACTTTCAAGATTGAACCTAGTTTGATTGATTGGGCACCCTATATTGGGAGAAACTCCCGTATTCTCAATAAGTTATTTAATACAGAACATAAGAAGGTTAATCGAGACACAGGTGAACCAGAATGTGAATGTCGAGAGCTCTCTGAGGAAAGGCTTATCAACACAATGCTGGAAGGAAAGCTGGTAGATGTGCAGAAAATTGCGAGAAAAGTTAATGTAAGCACAAAAGGTTCAAAACTAGATATAATCAACCGTGTGAAGGCAAATCTGGGTGGGGAAAGTGAGAAATTCAACAAAATATTCAAAAAAATGTTTGGTTGTTCGGGAGGATGGCTTACAATGGCATGCCCTCATGGAATCATCTACGGTGTTAAGTTTCTCATATGGTCAGAGAGTCCTCGAGACTATGTCGATATGCTCCGTAACATGAAACATAGACCAAATATATTTATTGTTGACATGGCCCAAATGGTGGCGAGGCATGCTAATTTACATCACAGGAATTTTTTCCAACCCTTTGAGGGGCGGGTTGCAGAAGCCACGCAGGACAATGTTGATTTCGCTTTGAATGATGCTCTTGAAGTAACTTTCCCCTGGTTGAATAACAGAGCTATGCCACCAATTGAAGAATCTAATACTGATAACACAGAAGCTAATCCCGTAACTGGTAGCAATTTTCATCTAGCCTTATTTGATCGCTTTCATGAGAAAAATACTAACAGTGATGTCGAAGCATTGAGACGAATAACATGCATCAAAGAATTACGGGGTCGGGTGAACAGCCAGGTAGCTGAACAGCTGCATGGGTCCTATGACCGAAATAAACATTTTATGAATCAGATGTTGCCTTCAACACATATTTTCATGTTTAGATCAGTAATAGATTTGAGAAACGAAGATGCAAATATTAATTTCATAAAGAAACAGATACCGGGCTTTTCGTGAACTTTGATGTCCTTGGTCGTGCCGTATTTGGGCACAGTCAGATTGATAGGAACCCGAAAGAGGAAATCAGAGATGAATGCACGTCTAACATTTGATTGGTAGGTAACGAGTTCAACGGTGACAGCATTTATGCAGAATCGAACGACTTTCTAAAGGACAATGAGGCCCATATTTTTGAATATGTCAGTTCTTTGAGTGAAGAAAACGATGCTTTTTCTTTTCGGGAAGCCCATTCTTTCAAAATCAACCTCCATCCCCAATCATCTCACCAGATCAACGATCTGGAGAGAAACAAAGCCGATTTTCGTCCTCGTCGATGGCATCGGAAGTTGACATTAAACCTGAAGACCCCGTTGCCCCAGGCAGTCCACTTCCTTCAGGTATAGATAATAACAATGATGAAAGGAATCTAGGCGCGGATGTTCCATATTTTAGAAAGGAACATCAATTAGGCTACACATCAGATGATGAAAACATGAATGCTTACTGGATTGAACAGCTGTCCCTTACAAATGAAGAAAAGGCCATCATTTCTTGCGGCTTGCCACTAACTACACCAATATTGAATGCCGCGATGAGGATTTTGAAAGAGGAAAATGATAAGTTTTCTGGGTTTCAAGACATAAGTCAAACCAGTAACTTTGCTGGTGATGGGAGACCTTTCATCCAAATTGTTCTACTAGCAAGCGTAAGTGAGAGAGATGATTCGCACTGGGGGACATTATCAAATGTAAAAAGTAGCCCCAATAATGTTACTCTGTATGACAGTGCACCTAGGCGACATTTCAAAACCAGCAAAGGCTCAGAAGTAAGATATCATAGAGATCTTGATGGCTACGCTGCTAGTTTAAGGAATCTCCACGAAGAACAGCTCTCTGTTTGTGTGGCGGATGTGAAAACAATCCTAAGAAACGCAAACAGCGGAGTTGCAGCGATTTTCTATGCACTGACTCTAAGTAGGGGCTTAAATCCAATGAGCATTAACTACAATTACAAATCACTGAGACAGCAACTGATTGACTGCCTAGCACAACAATCTTTTAAAACTGTGCAGTTCTCAGATAGTCCACAACAGAATAAAGGCATTTTATATGAGTTTTCAGTAGATTTGTATTGCCATTGTTTGATGCCTGATCTTAGTGGAGTATTTGTTATTTGCGACAGTTGCTCGAAGCACTTCCATGTGAAATGCGTGAATGTCGATTTGAATAGCACACAGTGGAAATGTACCCCTTGCTTAGATGGTAATCAGATGGAAGGCCATGGAAGTAAACAAGCTGATGGTGCTAGAGGCAGTAGCGAGTCAAGCCGGAAGGATTAGATAATGCTCGACGTGCTGAGTCGAGCAACAAAGGCAAAGGATTAAGTAGTGCTGGAGGTAGCAGTGATTCAAGGGGCAAGGGACTAGGTAACGCTCGACGGGCGGAGTCAACAAAAACGGGATCCAAAAGGTCAGTTGAAGAATTATATTCAGAATTCTCTAAGATATTGAAGATACCCTCAAAGCAAAAAAAATGGCGAAAAGATAAGTGGAATGCAAAGCTTGCAGAAATTAGAAATCATCAAGAGTGCTTCGATATCGAAGAAGTCGAGTTGGATGATTTCCTTAATATTCTATTTAGGAGTGGAGAGTTACTGAGTAGTATATTGCGTCTAGAAGGTGTAACCTTGGCTGAAGTTAAAGTCTATACTATATTAGAGGAAGCTGATGAGGATGATAGGTTTAGGAAGGTTATTCGTTCTTGTCATGAGAAATACGAACTAGCACGTTAGCAGATACTTTCTTTTCTTCTTGACAAGTTTCCTGAGAGGTTTCCACCTGGCCGCAGAAGCTGTGATTTACTTTCTGTTATTGTTGCCAACATTATTGAAGAGTTTCTAACTTTGCAAGGTGATATCCTGTAGTCGACATAAATAAACTGTGAATGTAGTACCTATAAGGCCCTTAAACCCAAGATTACCTGCCGCAACTTGCGTTGTTTGCATCCCCTCCCCTCCTCTTACCTGCCTGAAAATTGCCTCCTAACCAGTTTTGAACAATTACATCTGTCTACTCTGATTACGCCTTTGCATTATGAAGTTGGCGCATTCTTAAGTAGGTGTTGATAGAAAAATAGTTAAAGCAAGAACGTCTTTGGTTCGAATTTCCATTATCTAGCAATTGTATCACTAAAGTACCGCATTGAGACTAATAAGACTATATCAAGCATAATAATATCGATTATACAAAGAAATTAGTTTGCAGTGGCAAACGGAAGGCTGATTAATAAAAGTAACATAATGCGGATGTCGATAAACATTTTGAAAGAGCCCCCAATTAGCTGCCTAAAATTATAAGCGTAACGTTTGCAAAACAGACATACCGTTTATACAGAAGCAAAAATTAATTTTTTTATGTTATTTTCATGTTTTGATGTTATTTTGATATTAATGTTGGAATAAAAATTTCATCGTAGTTAATGCACTTTACATTGGTATGAATGTTTTACTGTAATTGAGGAAAAAGTTGCTAAGTAATATACATCCTACGTAGGTATGGTATATGTAGTTTATACATAAAAGCCCCGTAGCTATCAATAAAAAAGAGTAGAACTGAAGGTAGAGGTACGAAAAAGTAGCCTTAGGCTAAAGAAAATGCAAAAAGCAGTTCCTTGCTTTTTGAAAAAATAATTCACCTTTAGAGATTTGAAAGCTATCTACTTTTGAATACTTCAACCTTGCATGATTCATATTTCGACGTAGCTACGTACTTAGCTTGCAATTCGCAACATTGAGTTATGTGATGAATAGAAAATTGAATCGCTTTGTTGTGGAAAAATTGTAAATTAAAAGTACGGATGCAGGCAATATTTTCTTTATCTTAAGATCAACATATAAATTTATGCAGCTACTGTATTAGAATGAATAGAATGTTATAAATATGGCATATTATGAAATGAACACATTGAAAGCATTGGCATCATGAATATTGTTGTATTTTACAAATAGTGACCCTATACATTAGCAAGTGTGCCCATCGCACTCTAGAGGGTCTATCATTTGGACTAAACTTTTAATTGTGTGTTCAAGTAACGAGAAATTAAGTTACAAGGTAAAAATATTGATATTGTACTGAAAAGTAACTCATAAATACGCCGACTATGAAGAGTGACCCTATACACTGGCAAGTGTGCCCACCGCGCTCTCGGGGGTCTATGATTTGGACTAAGATTTTTATGACATATTTAGCCTAATTGTGTGTTCAACTAATGAAGAAAATAGCTACAAGGTATAAAATATTGAAATTGTACTGAAAAGTACTTCATAAATACGCCGACTATGAAGAGTGACCCTATACACTGGCAAGTGCGCCCACTGTGTTCTCGGGATTCTATCATTTCGATTAAACCAACATACATACATACACATTTTTGATTAACCAGGTTAAATCTAAGGCAGCTGTACAGCTGATGTAGACCAACAAAATATATAGTTACAAGATAAAACGTATTGAAATTGTATCGAAAAGTCAGAAATACGATAGATTTATGGTCTTCTAAATTTGTCTGATGTTTGCTTTTATTTCGCTGCACGTTCGATATTTTGTGATCGGTTTCGGCTCTTTTCACCCCCCATTCTGGATTTACTGCTAGCAGAAGGTGAACTGTCCCTAAAGGCCTAAACTTCTTGTTTGTTCACGTCTGTTTACTATTTACTTCCTTCTATCTGTAAGTGGAGATGTCTAGACACATTGTACTCATTTGATTATCTGTCATAATTGGCCTTTCAAAGCCTCTAAACATAGAATTCCCTATATGCTGGCGCTGCCCTAGTCACTGGCTGCCCTATACACTGGGAAGCGTGACCACGGCCGCTTGAATAAAGATGTCTACGAAGACTCGCTACGAAAAAGAAACTTGTTTCCGACATGAATTCATGTGTGGAAAATAAACTGTTAGCCAATGAAAGATACATTGTGTAAGTTATTATTAAACAGTTGCTGCATCATCATGGCATGACTTGATGTAAATTCTTAAAGATATTCTAGACTGGAATGATGTT
>JACTAT010000168.1:229385-384625 GCA_014526335.1 Chrysaora quinquecirrha | reverse complement strand
TGACGACAAAGATTACCCCACGCATTGACACTACTAAAACTTATCTTGTTCATCAAACATTTGAAATTGTTATGTTTAAATGATGTAGTTCGCTCATTATTAAAAGAGCACATTTTTCAACCAAAATATTCTTATTTTCCAGCCAGGGACGTCGTGGGACCTCAATTTTAGACTGGGCAACATACACAAAATATTCAGAAAGCAAATTACACACTAAAAAATTTCCAAAAATGTAAAAAACATTGCAAAATCTTTAAAAAATCCAGCGGCTTTGATCTGACAGAGGGGTGTGCCCACCTTTATTAATTGCCATTTTGAGACATTTTCCATCCACCCCGACTATTCCGACCCCCTATTATGCACCCAAGAGTGCTGGAGGCCTTGTTTTGATCAGGAAAAGTCGGAGAGAAGCAATTTCGACATCAGCCTCGTTTTCATGCAGTGGCACAGCACCTCTTCCCTGTTTTCATAAATTTCGATATGTTCCCATGCCATAATTTTTGGGGACTTTTAGTATGTTTATCAAGACGATCATTCTGAAAGATTTTCGAAGAGGAAGCTTTTGTGCGAATTTGTTCCGGGTCGAAACCTATAATTACTGGACTAAATTGCCTGTAGAAGTCAGGAAGTAACCATAAACTATCTTCTACACTCACGTTTACGGCATTGACTGCATCAACTGTGCTACTGCTAATATAGTTGAGCTAATATAGGATCAGTAGGTGCCATCTAATCATGAAAGGAAGAAACCAAGAATGTCACTAGATGTAGCAGTCGCAAATACTGTCCTCGATCAGAGTGAACACATAAACAAATTCCATTCACCATATCGTCAGGATAAAACTTCATATTCTTGTTTACAAAGAGACACTGGCCTGGCTGTAGTCATGTTAAATATTCTGTTCAAAGAATGACAAGCAAAGAAAGAAACACGAGCATAAGACTTCAAAAAGTCTGTATGTTTTTCTAACTAACAAAATGTTTGGAATGAAAAACCAATGTCCAGTATATTTCAGTGTCCAGTTCGAAATTTTCTTCCCCGGAAATTTGTTAGGAAGAACCTTATACATTGTGTTCACATTAAAAGAAGATTGGTGTTCCAAAAGGTAGACTTACCCTAAGTCTAAATCTTTCTTCTTCCGAACACCAATACATAACCAAAACGTGCCCTCGCTGCGGAGGAGACAATGAGAAACGTCAACGGAGATTTAGACTTATACTCTTGTGCAGGTCATGAATAATTAATGAGTTTTCTTACAGCTTGTTGTTTCTGCAAGTGCTCAGGGGGTATGATAACAATTGTTAAGTAGTGAATGAAAGGAATCAATATTTCTCAGGCAAATTTTACAAAAGGTTTTATCTAAAGGCCCTTTTATTAAGTAATTATGTTTATGTTATCTACGTAAACAAGAAAACCCCCTTGCAATTTTCATGCTACAATTACTCCTTTAATTTGCCTTGTTTTATTTCAATGCTATTGAATTGTCTATGTTCAACATCAAAGAGAATGCCGGCGGACAGAAATCTGTCCGCCTGTTCAGGAAAAACAAAGGAAAAAGCTCATTAATTATTCATGACCTGCACAAGAGTATAAGTCTAAATCTCTGTTCACTTTTCTAACAGTCTCCTCCGCAGCGCCATCATATTTCTGGCATGATTTTGTGGTCCGATAAAGAAAGATTTAGACTTAGGGTAAGTCTAACCAAAAGGAGGAAGGCAGACTGTAAAGGAAACTTGCCTAAAATCTTCACGTTTTGTCCTTAGTTTTAAGTAAATAGGAGCTTCATCTCCTTTCATTAGAAATGAGGGCAAGAATTGTGGAAAAGGCGAACTATTATCGTAATATCTCACCTTGTATTACCCTTGTCAGTTAAGTTTTTTGACGAAGTTGGAAACATTTGCCAAAGAATCGCAGACTTGGAATCCTGCAGGACAAAATATTTGAAATGAAGCAGTGATATATAGAAGCAAACTGAAGAGAGAATCTACGTTTTAGAAGGCATTAGGTATACCTATATATATAGCTAAAACAGGGTACCTGTAGGAGAAGACCAATGTGGAAGACTATAACTATTTCATCTGATTTATTCATCTGCTTTATAGCCTCCTTGTAGCTGCAATTCTTCGTTTCCATATGAAATTGTGTCAAAAGCTCAGGCATCACAATCAGGGGGAAAACATTTCCGTGTGTCAAACCAAAATTGTCTGGAATTGTCTCTGCAACTATTCCCCTATTGTCAAATAAATTGTCGTAATTTTGCTCTCTATAGAACGAAAAGATCTGTCTATCTACATAGTTTACACAAGCTTGGTATTCTTCTTTTTTGGTATTTGGTTTTTTTAAATTCTCCTTTAATAGGTATTGGGTTTTTCTAGAGGCTCTCACTTCTCTTGCTAGTCAGCACAGCAGCAATACGCGGTTTCAGAGTCTCGTTCTCGAATGGCACTGTTGCTGCGCAACAAAAAATTTGGAGTAAATGCTGGTCAGGCTGGATGAAAGTCACTACTTTCAGTGCTTCCTTCTCTGATATCTTGCTAGTATTCATTAAAAAATTCATAAATTTCAGAAATCATTTGGGAATAATTCAGCGCTAGGTATTCACAAATTATCTTTAAAGCTTACTTTCTTTATTATTATTTGGATAATGGCGAACATTTCAATTGATTTGGCTGTCGCCGTCGATTATGACAGAGACCAGCAACTTGGATCTTTGAAACTTTAAGATTTTCAGACTTGGAGCCTTCATGCTTTAAAAACATTCTTATTGCTGAGAAAGAAATCCGTTATTGGATCTTTCAACACACTAGTGGCAAAGTGAGCCCAAATTTTTTGATAACCAGGTTACGGCATAAAGCATATGGCAAGCCTTTGCTTAGTAGTATGTACGGTACTTACCGTAAACAAGTCCCTTGCTGATTATGGTATCTATATAGGTAGTATGTAGCACTTTACTAACTAGATTAGCTGCCTGCATCTATCTTTTAATCCAGACAGATATTATAGTAATCAGGTTCTTCTAACACATCTCTATCTCATTTTCCACAGAGCTTTTTTGGCATATGAAGAAACCATTCCAGTTGATGTAGATATGGAGCGTAAAGAAAGGGTGTTATTAAAAGAATACAAGGAAAAACTGACCATAGATGGAGAAACTATTGAAGACCCTTTGTGTTTGAAAATGGTTGGATATCAGAAGAGCAGGGATTGAAACAGTGGCCTCATCTTTACTTCATGGATATCTCAAGATATTATTCAAATGTTCTTGGTCGCAAAAACTTATTGTACCGCTTAGAGTGTGACTATAAAGAGGGAAAGGCCTACAGATATTATACAAGTCGTTTTATTGGGGATATTTCAGTTAATTTGTTATCGGAAAATTCTAAATGGTGCATTTTCAATACCAAATGTGTGCCATCACAGAGAGTCACTGCCAAAATGTATGATGTGTGGGCAATTGTTAAAAAAGATAAAGAGAAGCTCCCAGGTGGTGAAATTTCTGCAGCTTATTGCACTTGCACTGCTGGACTTCTTGGTAGCTGCAATCTTGTTGCTGGTTTGCTTTTTAGAATTTAGTCTGCTGTATTAAGTGGCGTTACAAATCCAACATGTACAAATATGCTAGCAAAGTGGAACATCCCAACTGGCAAAAAGTCGGATGAACCTTTCCAAATTCTTGTTCAAACAAGAAAAATACAAAAGGAAGTCAACAGAATGAGATCTCCAGTTCCGAAAAATGACTGCTGCAAAGAAGTTGAAGTTTCAAGTCATGTCACAGGGACAAAAAGAGAAGTTGTCTGATGGAAATAATGTAAGGAAAGAATTTCACAAGAAGTTGAAAGATGTTGTTTCCCAAAGCTGTTTTATAGAATTAATGGAGGAAAGGCGAAAGTCCTGCAAACAAAAAGAACAACTAATTGTGCCAAATTTATTTGAGCTTGCTGCTGAGCTCAATTTGATTTATAATGGCAAAAAGACATTAGTGTGGAGATGTTTTCCAACCATATTTTCCTGACTGAAGGTAAAATAAATTCAGTATACAGATCAACAATACAACAGTCTCCATCTAAGGAGTGGAAACAGCAACGAATAGGTCCAATCACAGCCTCAAAGTTTAAAATTGTCTACACTCGCTCCAAGACTTTGCATAAAATCCAACAGAGGATGAAGTGCCTTATTGCCAGCAATCATGTGCTATAACAATAGCATAACAACATTGCAAATGAAGCATGGTATTGCTAATGAAACACATGCAAAGGAAATATATAAATCAATCATGAAACACAGACATAAAAGCTGTAAGTTTCAAGATCCAGGAATGACGATTATGGCAGAAAATCCTTTTATATCTGTAAGCCCTGATCTTGAAATTGAGTGTGATTGTCATGGGAAAGGGCTTGTTCAAATAAAATGCCCAGCTTCCTTGATAGAACACGTTCCCACTCCTGCAAACTATCAACACTTTGAACAAAAATTAATACACTATCCTTGAAGAAAGCCAGTGAGTATTATTTCCAGATACAAGGACAATTGGCAGTCACTTGGAGAAGCTATTGTGACTTTGTTGTCTTCACCATTGAAGGAAATCAAACTCTAGGAGTGGAGTTTGATGAAAGCTTTTGCACAGGGAAACCAGGAATGACTGGTAATAAATAAAAAGAATGAACAATAATAAATTTTTGGAATTTTATATGCGTGGCGAAGTGCGGAGGAGAAAAGATGCGAAGGAGGGAAGTGCGAAGGAGAGGGAGAGAAAGAGAAAGAAGGAAAGAAAGTAAGGGAAGAATCTCGGCCAATCGCGTATCAAGGTGTTCCGCAATTACCCAGGACAGAACATTCGGTGTCATTCTCGTTTATTCTCGGTCGAGCTTCGCCGCATCGATGATGTGAAGTTGTGGAAGAAAATGGCGGCTGGACTACGTCCAGCTTTGACGGATCTTACGAATCGAAAAGATCAGCGCTCTGTAGTTGGTCGTTCAGCAAATATAACTGAGTGGTTAGTATCTTTTCCTATTATTAGTTACCCTTAGTGTGATCATGAATTAGTTGCCTATATTGGCAAGAAATGGAGGTGGCCTAATGCCATGTATGATGATGTTTGGTTTTCGCCATTTTTCTCCCACCAAAGGATCCTCCTGTTCCAGATGGCAGAACAAGCAGTAAAAGGAGGCCAAGCCTGACCTGTACCACCATCTTGGAACTTGTTCTACTGGAAAGACAATTTCTATTCTGCACAAACATGAATATGAAATAACTAGTCATAATACATTAATCGCGACGTAGTAGGTAGAGGATGTACTGTAGTAGGCCTGCATGCAGGGTTTGCTTGGTTAATTTTGAAAGGCTTTAATAATGGGGCAAGACTGATTGTTTGCAGCATTTTCAACAGTTTAAATGTCCACCAATTTCCATTCAGCAACCAACCTATTTACCCACAGCCTCTTACCCTGGTGGTTCCTGAAGAATTCACTGCAGGCTTTTAGCCTAGAGAGTATATAGTATAAAGTTTAAGAGCGTATCATAGTCTTCCCTCTCTGTTTATTTGCATTTTCAGTCTATTTTAGTCTATTCTTCTTCTTCAGGCTATTCAGAAACTTTGCTAAAGGAAATGCAGAAGACCATGTGACAGTGAAGGAGGCAACAGAGCTTTTTTTTACTGTGTTCAAACAAGAACAAGAAAATGAGATTATTTGCTCAAGTGAGCTTGGAAAACTCATACGAGTGTGCTTCCCCTTCGTTGAAAGGAAAAGGATCACAAACAAAAATGCAAAGGTCAGAGAATGGGCATATGCAAATATTCGACTGATGAATGCTGCAAGTTGTGTAGGAGCAGACAAACAAGAAGATTTTGAAAAGTTGTGGAACTCAGTCCCTAATTGTCTTGACTTCTTTGCCAACTGGACTTTCATAAGGAACATAGAGTTTCAGGATGCAGCTGAATATAATTGGGTCACGCTTCTTGATGAGAAAATTATGGGAGTCAGGGTAATGAAGGAGCTGAAAATTAAGAAAGACCTTTCAATATCATTTTCAGTCACAGGAAAAATAGTTGAACCAGCACTGCTTCCATTTGAGGAAAATTCTTTGGCAAAACAGAAAGGTTCTACAAATCTGATTCCTGAAATAAAAAGGCTAATGCAGGTGCTGTCCAGCATGAAACTTTGTAGAGGCTTTGCTGTTGATAATGACAAGAACAGCTTAAATCAGTGTGGCTCCGTTATTGGAAAAGCAGAAAAGTGGACTTTTTCAGATGAAGTTGGAGCAGAGAGAGAGTTTTTGCACCACCGTTCAGTGAACTGCCAACTCATACTGCCAGTCATCAGAAATCGACAAAAAATGTGTCGTTCTTGTGCACAGATAAAGCACAACTCATACAATAAAACCTTACAGAGATGTAGTAATGATAATGTTGAGATGTCCAAATTTAAAAGAGAAAGTTACATGTCATCTGAAGAGAAAAGCTTGAAATTAAAAGAGGAAAAGAGGCGAAGGATAGCATCAGAAAAAAGGGAAGTTTTATTGAGAGAGAAGTTTGAGAAAGAAATGCTTTCATTCCATGAAGAGGATCACAAGGATTTATGTGAAATGTTTCAAATGGTTGACAAAGACAAAATAAGTGAAGATATGAAGCTCTTTTTTAAAGCACAAGAAAGCAACCTTTCCAAGAAAAGTTCCAAGGGATATAGATGGCATCCACAGTAAGTATATATAACACAAACACAATTTTCTCTCTGATGGTCAACTCCAGGAAAAAGATTTGCCATTTCCAATTTTGACGTAGCAGTATCAGAGGAAAGTCTCTTGAAAACAGAACAAATTGAATAACAAGGACTTGTTGTCAGGCCAGATAATACCACAGGGAAACCAGTTTTCTGCTTTCAGTTCATTGCTGTTTATCTTTTGGATGCTGCATACCTTTTGTGGCACTGCAGTAGTAGAATTACAAGGACATGCAAAGTTTAAAACAGCTTTTGGGAGATTTTATCACACTATTGATTTCTTTGGTCACCTGAAAAAGTTTGTAATTATCAGCAATTTCTGTATATACATGCCTTTTTTATAAGAAACTAAGAATTTGGGCCAGGACTGAAAGTTTCTTAAAATTATCAGATCCTTTATCAAAATTAATAGTTTCTTAAGTTATATTTTCCCAGTACTGGAGTTTCTTAAGTTTTTGGCGATCTGAGAGTTGAGTTTCTTATAAGCAATTTCTTATAAAAAAAAATACATGTATTGTAAGTTGCATTAGATTGAGTATTTTGACTTCCAAAATATCTCACAGTACTTATTCTATATAATGAATATGTGGCATAGAATGATCCAGGCACAAAACATTGATTACAGATTTCAAAATTTGACTTTTCCTTTCCAGGGTGGTCTTTTCCTTAGTATTTACAATGAAAGTTTGCACCACAAGTACTATATATTCATTATTGTTTTATTTGTTGACAGAGTGATTCGAGTTTGCCTGTCAATATGGAATAGGAGTCCCAAAGCGTATGTTGAGCTGAAAGAAAGTGGCATGCTTGTACTTCCATCTGGCAGACTCCTCCAGAAATATAAAAACTCTATTGATCAGAAGCCAGGTGTCAACTATGATGTACTGAAAATTATGCAGAAAGAAGCAGATAGGAAGTTGGTGCCTCCCCATGGCAGAGCTGGTGGAATCATGTTGGATGAAATGGCAATACAGGCATGTAAATTAAATTTGATAATTAATTAACATTTTGGATAAGCACCCTCCAGAATCAACAAAGTTTCCAAAAGGCCCTTAAGATAGATATCCTCTTGCATATAAAGTATCATTAGGTTTTTACACTTTATTCTCTTCACCAGGAGGACCTTCAGATGAGAAAAGAAAATGGATTGTTGAAGCTTGTAGGATTTGTTGACATGGGTGATGAAGACAACATAATCAGACATTTGAAGTCAGGTAATTATCTGTAGCATATATGGTAGAATCCTCTATTGTAGGTTTGCCCAAGGTTTACATGATTACTTTTTTGGCTCTCAAAACAATGGAACAACAATGGAATTTTGTTACAAGAGGATTATAATGGGGGGATTGTATCAGAAGGAAACCAGTTTTCTGCTTTCAGTTTATTTCTTTTACCTTTTGAAGTTGTAGCTTCTGTGGCACTGCAGCGGTGAGTGCCACAGAAGCTAATTAGCAAAAGATAAAAACAATAAACTGAAAGCAAAAAACTGGTTTCCTTGTGAAATTTTCTTTGCCTCCAGTTACTAATCACTTTGAATTCGGTGTCAGTCAAAGCAGCTGAGATATGCTATTTCCTTGCAAAATCTGTCCTTGTCAATGGCAGATCATAAAAAATTGCAGTAAAATGAGCACTTTGCTCTAACCAACATGGGGGCGTGACTGCATCCTCTTGCTTCCTTGTGTCCAACAACACCAACAGCAAAAATGTTTTCCTTACTTAATAAAGTTTTCATTAATTTTCAGGAAAAGAAGAAGCTGTTTTAGCTAATCAAGTTCTGCAATTTGTGTTTATGGGGAATACTGGATTTCGAATGCCATTTGCACATTTTCCCACTAAGCAGACATCCCCTGCATCATTATTCTTTGCATTTTGGAAATCAGTACACTGCCTTATGATCGCTGGCTTTGATGTGATTTATTGTTGCCTTGATGGAAGCACAGTAAACAGAGCCTTTGTGCAACTTCACTTTAAGGATAAAGATCCTGTTAGAGAGAAATTTGCGACAATAAATCCTTACAACAGAAACAACTTCATTTTCATAATAGACCCAGAGGTAATTAAATATGCTTAAAGTTTGTATAGTATGCCCAAACATTTTTGGAAATAAGAGAATCAATGGTTACTGGCATGTGATGGGGGGGGGGGGTGCTAAGACTCACCCTTTTTTCATAGACTGAAAATATATCTTCAATTTGTTTAGACTCTGACCAACCTCTAGGGCTAGATACAGTAGTACAAACATGATATATTCATTTGTTTCATTTTACTGTATGAATGTTAACTTATTCAGGAGTGTCGGCCAAGATTGTTAGATGTATACTGTATGTGAATATAAAAAATGGAAAGAAATCTTGTCAATGGCATTTTTTACAAGAAGGATCAGATGTTTCATTTATAGATGTATCTATTCTTCTTTGTTAGCACAACTTCAAGAAGCTGAGAAACAACATCTGGAAAAGCAAAGATAACCCAAAAGCAAAAAGGTTTCTACACAAAGGCTATCCACATACAGGATTGATTCTATGGAGCCATCTTGAAGATGCATACAATTGGGATCAGCTAACAGCAGGATTAAAGCGTTACCACCAACTGAAGCCAGAGCACTTTGACCTCAATCCATCGTCAT
Source organism: Chrysaora quinquecirrha (assembly GCA_014526335.1). Taxonomy (NCBI): domain Eukaryota; kingdom Metazoa; phylum Cnidaria; class Scyphozoa; order Semaeostomeae; family Pelagiidae; genus Chrysaora; species Chrysaora quinquecirrha. Next base: position 375,282 of record JACTAT010000168.1, on the reverse strand, counting down.
TAATGCGGAACCACTTGGCAGTGCAGGTTCTCAATACTGATATGAAATTACTGATGCAGGTATTAAAATCAAATGATAATCATCATCCATGCAAATATTTCCCTGCTAAAAATCTTATTTTGAAGAGAGTGTTTGCGTGTTTGCAAGATGGTCATGGCAAAATATATATCAAAAATGATTTTGAAAATTTTTTCTTGTTGATTTTGAGCACAGGAAAACCAGTTTTTTGCTTTCAGTTTAGTTCTTTTTCCTACTTTGCATCTTGCCCATGCTCAAAAATGATTTTGAAAATTTTTTCTTCTTGATTTTGAGCACAGGAAAACCAGTTTTTTGCTTTCAATTTAGTTCTTTTTCCTGCTTTGCATCTTGCCCATGCTTGTAAAATTCCACTGCTGCAGTGCTGCAGAAGGTATTCAGCATCCAAAAGATAAAAAGCAATAAACTGAAAGCAGAACAATGGTTTCCCCGTGCTTTGAGTTCAATAGATGATTGCGGAAAAGATGGTGTCAGTCGGCATTTGACCAAGGTGCATTGCTTTGATGATTGAATCTCTATAGAATCCCTGTTGATTCCAAAATAGAACGCAATGCATCTTGGTCAAATGCCCCCTGACACCATCTTTTCCGCAATCGTCTATTACAGAATAAGATGAAGTATACTCGAAATATTAGAGAATGAGAGTTTATGCTTGTCTGCTGTACATCATAGATACATTTACCAAATGAATAATACATATGTTAAATGGCTGGTGACTAAGCTACATTTCGAACAAAGATGATGTAATACGGTACAATTAAGTCGTCATGGCATCTGATTTTCTATTTCCCATTGATTTTAGAAATACCAACGATCATTGCCAAAAGATGAGCAACATAAGGTGGAAAAAACCATAGAGTTTTTGGAATTTACAAGCAATTTGGTGGCAGTTTTCCAGTCAAAAGAACCTTTTAACTCGTTCAAAGACCAAAGGTTGCAATGCCTTAGAAAGTGCCTGGAATGGTTGCAGAACTGGGAGGATGAGAACAAGCTCCAAGCTGCAACACCAGCTCAACGAAAGAAAATGTTAATGTCAGACAAAACAATTTTTGATGTTAAATCAATGATCTTAGGGTTCATTGAACTGTGCAGAATCATTGAACAAAGATTCCCTGGCTCAAACATTTATGCATGGAAAGTGAATACAAATATTGTTGAAAACATTTTTTGTCAGCAGAGGGGTTACCATGGCCAAAATGACAATCCTAGATATATACAATATGGGCATGCTATGAATTCAATCTTACTTGGTCAGAGCTCAACTACTGATAAGAGCAACACTGGAGGGATTGAATCTGTACCATTATTCTGGCCCAAGGAAGAACGGACAAAATTTTCATAAAACTATGCAAAGAACAGAATCAAATCAAGTAATCTAATATATATATTAGGGAGCAGCTATTATCAGTATTGGGTAGAGGTGGAACAGTTTTCATGGACAAGGGGAATATCAATACCCACCCTTTAAAGAAGGTGAAACAAATCCAAACCCTTTGCAAATAATTTTTTTATGAAAACATCATGCCCCAGATTTTGAGGAAATAAAGCTGATATCTCCTGTTGTTACATGAAAAAATGCATAACCCAAAGAAAAATTGTCCACTGCTCTAGCCAACATTAAATGCCTGCTTCCTTGTAACAGAGCTTGTTCTTGATGAATGATTTAGATTAATATATGGATTCTCTGATTCTGCATCCTATATAAGGCAGTACGTACTTCTGTGTTAAAAGCAGGGGGGAATTGACCAGTATACGGTATATGGTGCAGGAACAACAATTATGACTGGTACACTCTTGAGGGGGGCATGCACTGGTACACTGGATGGAACTGTCATACTTACACTTACACAGTCACAAAAGAACCTCATACATTTGATGCAGAGAGAAGTTTTGATTTTCCCTTGCATTAAAATACCTACTGCTAATGTTGGTTGGAGATTTAACTCTTAAAAATGTTTATACTTGGAAAGTGTGTTACTGTAAGTTTCTTGACTTTTGAAGCCAATGGCCTACACAAGCAATCCACTAAAACTGTTTTACCACAACTTGCAAGGGATCATCCCTAAGTATTCACTTCAGTTTTATTAAAAGATTGCATCCAATTGTACTAAATCCATTTTGAAGGTTTGAGAGTCTATATAAAAATTTCAATCTTTTTCATTTGCTTTTATTGCAAATTGGTTTTTCACTCTGTTAATAAGTACTGTATGTATCAAACTTTAATAAAGTTTTTGTCAATAATGATGCTTCCAATTGGTATGCAAAACCAGTGAATGTTTGGAGACAGTCCCAAAGACATTTTACAGTAGTTTAATGCTGTAGCTTTACTAGAAATGTGTAATATTTACCATACAAGTATTTGCATGAATAGCGGCAGCTAATTGTTTTGCCATGTCCTCCTTTTTCCCTTTTGGTTTGATGTTGTAAGCTTTGAGCAGGACTTTTATGTCATCATTCCTGTAAATTCTTGTTTCAAATATGTTTGGGTGTTTTTCTACCAAACCCCTCAGCATGACATGTGATGAAACCTTCCCTTCTGAAGTATCACTTCTTATTTCATCAAGTGAAACTTGGTCTTTCTTCAGTGTATTCTTCTCTGATCTCTGCATCACTTTTACTCTGTGGGCCTCTGTTTTTTGCCACTTAGCATCCCGACGAAAATCCCGAAGATACTGGCCTGCTCCCATTTTCATATATCTCTCTGTCACCTCTTTAAAAATCACATAACAAGTACCAGTAAAAGTAGTGCTTTCTTTTGAATTGGATGTCACAACTTTGCTTTTGGCTTCCTCGCATGCATGGTTCCAAAGACCAAGTAGTTGTTCATTGTTTTGGATGCATTTTAAGGCGTCAGCTGCAACGTTGCCTCTTAACAGATTCAGGCGATTGTGATTCAGTACCTTGATCCGGTTCTCTTCCAGTGCCAGAAAGAAGAGATATGCATCATCTGTGATATGTGTTAAACCTTGCATCCGAAATTGCTTCTCCTGTATAATTTCAAGTGTTTCTTTGAACTGTGAACTACACTGCAATGTTGAAGCAGAACTTTTCAAAGATTCTGCCACTTTGAATTTCATCATGATGTTTCGCAAGTTCTGTCTGACAGCAGGGCTTGATGATGAGATGTTGCTGTCAATGTAATTTTTGGCAGAGTTGCTAACTTTTTGCAGTGCCCAGCCTCCAATGTAACGACACTTGCCTTTCTCATCATTTGACATACATGTCAGTGGGGTGGTTGAGTTAGAAGTCCTTTCAGAATCTCTGTGAGCAACTGCTTCCAGCATATAGTAGGCAGTTCCAAAAATCATGGTTGAAATTGCTGAAAAGTGACTAGCTGCCAGTTCTTCCTCTCTGATCTTTAGGAGCTTACTCAAGTAACTTGGGATGGCATCATTTGTCAGCAATGCAAATAGACCACCACAGAATGCTGTCAGCTCTTTTTGTTGGTACGCCGCACCTACTTCTGTTGACTTTGACACCAAAATTTGTTTCACTTGATGCCATAAAAATTTAAGAAAGGCTGAAATTTCCTGGGATTGTTCCAACTGCTGGATGACATCAACTTCACTGGCTGCAACTTGCCCTGTTATGTCTGATTGCAGAATAGTGTTCTCCTTAAGAAAAGTGAAAAAACTTTTAATCTCAAAACTTTCAGGGAGATTGGCAACTTCCTCAGGATTTATATTTGAAAGAAGTGAATCAAAATTGAAATCTGCAACTGATTCCAGATTCACGTCTTCCAGGGAAACATCTTCAGATGATTCCTGATTCCTTTCTTCTGGTACTATCATTTGACTGTCAAATGAATGACCATAAACAGCTATTTCTTCATCCCAATCAATTGATTCTGTAAATGCAATATCTCTGTCAACAGAAAGAGAATAAACTGTTTTCTGATGGCAGCAAGTAAGATCATTTACATATTGCACACTGCAATTTTTGGCCTTGTCGTAAAACTCAATTACTTCATTTGCAGGTGGGATTAACTGTGTAACATTGAAACCCTTGAGGCACAGTCCACCTTTTGATTCTACGCGACTGCAAGCAACATACAGCTGACCTTGCACAAACTCACTACCACTCATCACTACTGCTGCATCATACTCGTCTCCTTGAGCTTTGTGTGCAGTGATTGCCCAGGCTGGTTTTAATGGAATTTGTGTGCGTGTTGCACACACTTGTTCAGGATTGGCTGGATCATAAAAAGTCCAAGTTCTAGGTGTTATCTCTTGAACTCTTCCTGCTTGTGGGAAGTTAACCAGAGGGAAACCTCCACTAAAATCCACAACTGTCCCCTGTAATCCGTTTACAAGCTTTGCATCAATGTTGTACAGTAACATGACGGTGTCCTCTTTTAATGTCAAGTTTCCGTCAGCAATGCAACGTTTGAAACACGACTTTTTCCCCTCATCAATAGCTTTGAAAACAAATTCTTCACCAGGCATAGCCTTGAGTCGTTCATAGTTTTCTATGAATACATCCATGTTTTTGCATAAGATCTTAGGAATGTAGTCTTTGCCAAAGTCATCTGGCATCAACTCACGACTCAAATTCTCCTGAACGAACTGTTCATCTACCTTTGTACATTGACCCTCGGCAACTCGGTTCAGAAAACTGACAAAATCAGTTTCATTTTGTCGTACAACCTCCTCTAATACGATCAAATGTGGCGCTGCAAGTTCCCATATGCTGCTGGTAAAAGCAAATGCACCTGGATCAAAGGCATTTGCAACTGGAGGCAACTGGAAGAAATCTCCACTCATGATCAATTGTATACCACCAAAAGGAAAGTCGTTCTCCCTCAAAGATCTGGCCACGTAATCTACAGTTTCTAACACATGTGAACTGATCTGAGAAATTTCATCGATGATGAGACATTCGATTGTTTTCCATCCATCGACCACAGAACTCCTTGCCTTAACGTTCTTCAGCATTGCTTCCTTGTCACGAAAATGTCCTGTCCAAATCCCAGAAAATGAGTGCAATGTCCTTGCCTCCGAGAAGAAGGTTGAAGAAATTCCTGTTGAGCTGGTCACTTGAACTTTCTTCGTGTTTTTCAGCATAGCGATTGCTTTCTTTAAAATATATGTTTTCCCAGTTCCTGCTTTACCAAGTAAGACAACATTATGCCCTGACAAAACTGCGTTCAAAAACTTTGCTTGTGAAGCAGTGGCCGCCATTTTGTAAACACGTTTTCGTCTGTGGCGAAGACACGAGCGCTTTTGTTACCGACTTGGAAACCTTTTGTTTTCAATGTTCGTAGTGTCCTAGGTAAATGCGGAACACGTCATGACCAATACATTTTTCGGTCTGACTCCATAGATTTATGATAATTATGTCTAAAGTCCCTTTGTAATGCTAGAAGAATAATCAAGCTTTCGTCTTCAAAAGAAATTTCGGAAATCGGCCAAACGAAGGGCGAGAACGCGGCTTTTTCCGAAAACGCGATTGGCCGAGATTCTTCCCTTTACTTTCTTTCCTTCTTTCTCTTTCTCTCCCTCTCCTTCGCACTTCCCTCCTTCGCATCTTTTCTCCTCCGCACTTCGCCACGCATATAAAATTCCAAAAATTTATTATTGTTCATTCTTTTTATTTATTACCAGTCATTCCTGGTTTCCCTGTGGCTTTTGGCAAGATTTAATCACTCCAGAGCTTCTTTGGCTTCATTTGAAATTTAAGATGGACAGAATAGTCACATACATCATCAAAGATTATTCGAATCCAAAAGCCTGCAATAATAGATGCAACAATGCAAATATGAAATGAGGATTTTGAATTTGATTTACAAGATATGATTCACCAGGATGCTTTTGAAGTTGAAAAAATAAGTTAAAACAATAAGAATGACAACCCAACATATCCAACAGAATGACAGGTGCACTGTCAAGCAAACTGAACAAAGTTGAAAAGGTAATATTAAAATGTTTTACTACAAAGATATGTTACTTTTTGAATAAAGCTGTTAAGTCTGTATATATTGGAGACATTGAGCTTGACAAGGCTGCACAAACAATTAGCATATAATTGAAATTTCCAATCATTGAAACTGGTAATTCATTTGCCAAGATTCAGAATGTTTTTAGTTGTCTTATTACTTGCTTAACAAGTATGCGTTCTTTTGCAATCTCGCTTGTTCTCTACTTCTGATGGAGTCATCTGAGTGGGCAATCGTCAACCTGGTGGCACAATAAAATGCAAACTTTGAGCAGTACATTCATCACATAATTAGTGCAGTAGGTTACCAATAAACTTGCGCACTTTGTGATAAAAGCATGAAAATTGGTACACAAGGGTAATTTAACATGCTGAAAAAGATAAGATGTAGACCCAAGCTGAAAAATGTCCCCAAATGCTATTTTTAGAATGGGGTACTTGGAGCAACACCCCATAATAACAGTATTGAAATAAATGTGTTACAAATGGTAAAATGAAAATGAAAATTTGCATTTATGCACATTTTGATACGTAGAAGACGATGAGATATAGCCCCAAATAGGAAAATGCCCCCAAATCTATTCTTAGATTGGGGTACTAGTTATCAGACCCCCTAATACGAACACTGCAATAACAATGTAACAAATGATAAGATGTATATGAAAATTTGCAGTTATGCACATTTTGATACGTAGAAGACGATGAGATATAGCCCCAAATAGGAAAATGCCCCCAAATCTATTTTTAGATTGGGGTACTAGTTATCAGACCCCCTAATACGAACACTGCAATAACAATGTAACAAATGATAAGATGTATATGAAAATTTGCATTTATGCACATTTTGATACGTAGAAGACGATGAGATATAGCCCCAAATAGGAAAATGCCCCCAAATCTATTTTTAGATTGTGGTACTAGTTATCAGACCCCCTAATACAAACACTGCAATAACAATGTAACAAATGATAAGATGTAGATGAAAATTTGCAGTTATGCTGTATGCACATTTTGATACGTAGAAGACGATGAGATATAGCCGCAAATAGGAAAATGCCCCCAAATCTATTTTAGATTGTGGTACTAGTTATCAGACCCCCTAATACAAACACTGCAATAACAATGTAACAAATGATAAGATGTAGATGAAAATTTGCAGTTATGCTGTATGCACATTTTGATACGTAGAAGACGATGAGATATAGAAGACGATGAGATATAGACTCCCTAATACCCAAATAGGAAAATGTATACACCCAGGATGAGACATAGCCCAGACAGGAAAATGTCAGCGATTCTATTTTTAGAAAGGGTACTAGCTACCAGACCCCCTAATACGATTACTACAATGACTATGTAAGAAATGTTATGCTATAAATAAAATTTACAGGTATACACATTTCGTTATGTACAGTAGAACAGGATGAGACATAGCCCAGACAGGAAAATGTCAGCGATTCTATTTTTGAAAGGGGTTCTAGATACCAGATCCTTTAAGACGAATACTATAGTAACTATATAACAAATGATAAAATATAAATTAAAGTTTGCAGTTATGAAAGTTTTGATACGTAAAATACGCTAAGACATAGTTCGGGAAAAATACCCCCAAACTGTATTTTGATAAAGAAGAACTGGTCTTTTAAAGGATCGAATAGCATTGAATAGAGGCAATAAAAGAAGTAAAATAATAGAATGCAAACAGGAAAATGTGTCAGATTTTGCACACAGATACTTCCATACTTCATGCAAGACCGTTGCAATTTCTCAAACAGGTTGCACACCCACCGCTGTACTCATGGTATCCAAGCGACGTACTGATCATATTCCTCCGCTGTACTGCGCAACCACCGCTGTAATGCACATGCGTTATGTGGGTTGATGTTTAAACATCAGTATTGCAATTATTCGACATTCTAATTTTTTACTTCTTTTATTGCCTCTACATGTATTTTTTTCATATAAGAAAATTAAACATTAATCCAGTACTGAAAGTTTCTTAAGAGTTTCTTGAATATCCATATTGGCAACATAGTTTTTCTATCTGAATGATGTTCCAGGCCCATTTATCTATCTTATTTGAATGCATTTGGGGTTCGCGTTTGTCTGCTTGTCACAGAAATGCATTATAGCAAAGGAAACATGGGGAATAAGAGAAAAAGTTTGGCTATCTGAGGTGAAAAGTTTCTTGCGTAAAAATTTTCCAGTACTGAAGTTTCTTAGATTTTTTTGCCATTCGAGAGTCTGGAGATAAAAAATACGTGTATTCAATGCTATTTGATACTTTAAAAAACCAGCTCTTCTTTATCAAAATACAGTTTGGGGGCATTTTCCCCGGGCTATGTCTTAGCGTCTTCTGCGTATCAAAACTTTCAGAACTGCAAACTTTCACTTATATTTTATCATTTGTTATATAGTTACTATAGTATTCGTCTTAAAGGGTTTGGTATCTAGAGCCCCTTTCTAAAAATAGAATCGGGAACATTTTCGTATTTGGGGCTATATCTCATCGTCTTCTACGTATTAAAATGTGCATAACTGCAAATTTTCATATATATCTTATCATTTGTTACATTGTTATTGCAGTGTTCGTATTGGGGGGTCTGATAACTTACCCCAATCTAAAAATAGATTTGGGGGCATTTTCCTATTAGGGCTATATCTTATCGTCTTCTACGTATCAAAATGTGCATAACTGCAAATTTTCATATACATCTTATCATTTGTTACATTGTTATTGTAGTATTCGTATTAGGGGGTCTGATAACTAGTACCCCAATCTAAAAATAGATTTGGGGGCATTTTCCTATTTGGGGCTATATCTCATTGTCTTCTACGTATTAAAATGTGCATAACTGCCAATTTTCATATTCATCTTTTCATTTGTTACATTGTTATTGTAGTTTTCACATTAGGGGTCTGATAACTAATACCCCAATCTAAAAATAGATTTTGGGGCATTTTGCAATTGGGGCTATATCTCATCGTCTTCTACGTATCAAAATGTGCATAAATGCAAATTTTCATTTTCATTTTACCATTTGTAACACATTTATTTCAATACTGTTATTATGGGGTGTTGCTCCAAGTACCCCATTCTAAAAATAGCATTTGGGGGCATTTTTCAGCTTGGGTCTACATCTTATCTTTTTCAGCATGTTAAATTACCCTTGTGTACCAATTTTCATGCTTTTATCACAAAGTGCGCAAGATTCATTTTTCAGGCTGCTAAGCTTCTACACTATTGAGATTCAACTTTAGTACTAGGAGAGTCTTATCTCCTTCTTACATAGATAGCCAAGTGATCATGCAACTTATGAAAGAGTTCAATGCTTTCTAAATTAGTAAAAAAATTTGCAGTTTTCTACTGTGAGCAATTGTTCATATAACTTTCTTGCTTGAGGTTTCCCTTTACTAACCAGAGGACACCTTGAAACATTAGAATTCAGGTGGCTGGAGCAAATTTTGTCATCTTGAATAACAACTTGATCTCTTTCTTGTATGTGAAATTGAGTGCAGCTTTGTTTGGGCATTGCTGATTTTCATTCCTCTTCGCTCCTGATCACTCAAATGTTCTCTGGGTGTTAAATCAAGACATGAACCTTCTTTTTGTGCACTCAAAAGATCTGTTGACGCTGGAGTTTGAGATCTACTTCCATCACCTAAGTCAAAAGTATTTTTACTGGACTGAGCACTGTATTCTAAGCTTGCTTGACTGGCTTCAATTTTCGAAACATTTCGTACAAGCAAAAGGTCTGCTGAGGCTGGAGTTTGAGATCTACTCCCATCACTTATGTCATTTGTATTTTCATTGGACTGAGCACTGTACCCTAAGCCTGATTGACTGGGTTCCGTTTTGGAAAGCTTTGGAATCTGTGTAATACCTGAAGAATCAGCCAGTTTCGATGGGGGTCTGGTTCGTCTTTTACCTGTGGGAGGGAGTAGAATTTCCAGTTTTCTCTTGCAGTCATAGCCAAGTTTCTGAGATGGGTAAGGTTCTTTTGTAACAGTATGCACAATTTAGCTATTTTTAGGTGTAGTATACTTTTCAAGGCAGGAAATAAAACTAACAAGGGTCGGAATAAAGAATATACCAGCTCACTCACTTCAATTCTGATTCACAATTACAAGATTTGCTTGATCGCTGGCAACCATGTTTTTCGCATTGCTGGGAAAGCCATTTGTTTAACTTCTCACTGCTGTTTGCACAACCTTTTACATAGCAAGTAAGTGCTTTTTTGTGTAATGATCAACAATTTTTTAATAATGCACCTTATATTCAAGATTTCATTGAGGATTGTTTCTGAATTCACTGAGTTTTTGATAACAAGCAAGAAATTGCATGGTTCCACAAGAACAGCGGCACAGTTTTACTTCAAATTTTGTGTTGCATAGCAACAGCACTGCTTGAGAACGAGACTCTACAACTGTGTATTTTTCTGATATCAATTGCCCGTCTGCAAATTTCTCTCTGGCTTTAAGTAGGAAATCAACGAGTTTGGTTTTATTCTTCCTGAAACATATGGCTAGTTCATCGTACATTGGACGGGATGCTTTCGAGAAGTTGACAACGTTGTGTTCACCAGAGGAACCAGAAGGAAAGTCATTAGAAGAAATTTCAACACTTTTAAGAAACTATTATAAACCGAAACCTTCGATTATGGCCGAACGTTATACATTAATCTCCAAAATTTTCGGACCTATTATTTTCGGACATTTAATTTTCGGACACAAATTTTCGGACAAAAATGTCAAAAATTTCGGACAATTTCGGACAAAATTTCGGACATTTTCATATTAGTAAATAAAATTTCGGACACAATATAATTTCATAGATACATCACAGAATAAATGGAATACGTTGTTTCACTTCATGTCTCAAAACAAAACTGGCATGGTTACCATAGTACTGTTAAAGTTATGTAGAAGCTTCGATCAGAAAAGACTCACATGATTATATCAACATAACAGAACATGAATAAATATCACAAGCATAAAAACGCCAACAGAACAGAGTTATACAAAGCTAATTAATAACTGGAACGAATCAATAAATAAGAACATGAGTCACATGATTCATTCATGACAACTTCCCTTTCCTGCAAGTACTGTACATTCATAAAGTATGTAAAATATAGTAAAATATAGTATTAACAACAGTTTCTACAATCGTTTTGACAGCTTAATCTAAATCAGCGAAGGGATCCTCATGTTCAAGTTCAATATTTATTGCCTCTGTTATTCCTGTAATTTCAAATCCCTTCATTATAAGATCTCTTTTGTTACGAAGATGGTCATACAATCCAATAATCCATTGCGCGTGCAATGGTTTTATGATGCTCAAATTTGTTTTTACGTTAATAGAGTATACGTCAGTGCCTGCTTGCATTTGCGTTGTGATTTCATGCGCATACCAGTCTTGAAACTTTCCTGAAAGGAAAGTTTTTGATGGACCATTCACTGTTAAATCTAGTGGTTGAAACTCACTCGTTAAGTTATTTGGTACGTATACATACACGCAGTGATTTTCGCCATGAGATCCAGGATACGCTATGCGTCTTCTGCCCTTAAAAACATCAAAATCAGAAGAGCCTTTTGATCATCTGGTAAATTAAGCTCTGAACGCTTCTGCTTCAAATAAGGAAATATAATTTCTTCCAAAAGCTTGATGGCTTTTTCCTCGTTACTCCAGTGATTAGGCGTGTGGGTAACATTAAATCGATCCGGAAATGCAACTCCCTGTGGATGGCACCTTACGGTTTTTCCTTGGTAGATGATTTGCATCGGAAGAAACTCGCCACTTTTCGTAATCGTGAATGTGCCAGTTATCTGCTTTTTCTTACCCTTCCCTATCAAAGGGACACTTGCTGCACCTCTTTTATGCAGGGTATGGTTCGGAGCACAAACGTACGACAATGGCGTTTGATAGTAGTTTAATATCAGCTCGTCCGGAATCTTGTAAAGTTGCTGCAGCGTTTTGATGTCGCGTTGAAATTTCAGTTTCTCCTCTTTCAGAATACCAGGTGCAACAGGAATTTTAGCTGTCGTCCCCATTCTCCGACTCATCTTTTCTCCGTTTTCTCTAATCGATACAAAACATTTCTTCCCCATTTGTGATTCAAACTTAAATACCCACCATTTTCGACAAGTAAAGATCGATCATTTGCATTAATGATACCTTTTCGCGACACTGTTAATGATAGCCGCACTTACAGGAGCACCCTTGAGGCGTAAACCTTTATTATTTTAATTGTTTTTTCCATTAACTCCTCGGGCAATAATTGTTTCCGACCCTTTTTTGTTCTTTAACTCTTTCACATCGCAACCATCTTCAACGCGTTTTTAAAATCGCTAACGCTTTGTTTCTTCAACCCAGGATACTTTTTGACAGATCTCGAACAGTTTTGGCAACTCCGTGCCTTATAGCGTGCGTCCCGATGTCTTTCTTCTCTTCCCACTCCAAGTTTTATATTTACCACGAGTTTTGCCTCTTTCTTCTAAATGTTCCAGTGACTGGACGACCTCCTCGCGCCACGGACCGTGATGGTTGGCAGCTCTTCTTGACTGCACTCTCCCACTACGTTCGACGCAGTCTTTGTAAAATAATTTAGAATCGACATTTAAAAGTTTGCTCAACTAACTACAACTACTTTTGCTGCCCAGAAGCTTTATAGTCAGAATTAAAAAAGCGTGTCATCCAATACGGTTTGCAGCATGAAATTCCAAATGAGGATTACAAACGGTTCATTGTCAATGTCACACCTAATTTCAATGAATGATCCCCCTCACTCATGAAAGAAGCACTTGACCTACTAACATTACAAAAAGAATACTTGATTATGGAAAACTAACATGGATTATTCTGTTTACACTTTTATGGTTTTGACTGTAAGTCGCGTGCTATCTTTAAAACACGCTTTGGAACCAGGGGTCTAGAATTTCTAAACTGGATTGTGGAATCTAGATCTTGGACCTGGATATGGAAACTTTACCATTAGGGATTGCATCATGCGTCTAGAAATTGAGTATGTGGAGAATTATTAATGGTGGTGGGCAGATTGGAGGTTGGCCAAGTGGTTAGAGTACTGTATATTAAATAATTGCGATGGGCTCCATGAGACCCTCACAGATTCCAGATTCAGGTTCCAGATTCCAGTTTCAAGATTTCAGTTTCCATGTTTTACAGAAAGCCGTATGGGCTGTATCCATTTTCACAATGGTGTTAGCTTTACATTACCGTGCAACTACTAAACCTGACTGCCCTCCTCGTTTCTTCATTATCTTTGAAAACAAGTATTGGGTGGTACGAGAAGTCACGATGCAAGCTAATTACACGACGTTGATAGCAAGTCGCGGATGGCATGTGTACGGCAAGACAGCATGGGTTTCACCGCAGCCGGGCGAGAGCCTATTTGCTAAAAAAGAAAGAGACCCGAATGCTCTGCTGGCGGATCCATATTCTATAGCTTGATGAGAAAATGTCCATCCAGGTTAACTGCAGATGTCGTCGGGCATATGCCCAGAGAAATATCACGATTTGTTCATTATTTCTTAATCCGTGGTGGCACGATCAGTGCTGTTGTTACCAATGGGCGCTATCGCCCGTCCCCTATTCCAAAGGGAGGGCTGGAGATTTTGCTTTCTGCCACACTAACGATTGGCAATGATGATCAAAGATACTTGCAACGATTAATCAAGCTGATTAATGATAACTACGATCCTGCCGCCAATCATGCCGAACACAATGATTCTGCAAATGATGAAGAGGGAAGATCTGAAGATGAGACCGAAGGAGAAACCAGAAATAGAGAGAGGGAAGATCCTGTGGAAGATATTTTTCTTCTTGATGACGAAGATTGGGAAAATGAACCTGAGAGAAATGAAACTAGCAATAATTCAGACGAACATGACGAAGTTATTATTTTAGATTAATGCTGTACTTGTTTTATTTAGATTATTGCTGTACATGATCCAAAACAGAGTCTTGCATCTGATTTGAGTACTTTTATGCTTGAATTTATTTTATTTATGCAAAATTAAATTTTCGGACATTTTGAGTATCGGACAATTAAATGTTCGGACATTTTAATTATCGGACAATTAAATTTTCGGACCACTACAATTTTCGGACATTAAAATTTTCGGACAATTGAATTTTCGGACCCCTCTTTTGTCCGAAAATTGAAACGTCCGAAAATTTTGGAGATTAATGTAAGTTTTATAACAGAAAGCAGATGCCAAATGAGTCAATAGCTGAATATGAAGCAGAACTGAGAAGATTAGCAAAAACATGCGAGTTTACAGCGTCTACTGACCCTGCTTTGACACCACTACTGCAGTCAATGAGGGACAAATTTGTTTTTGGTTTGAATAACGAGACGTGGCAACGTCGGTTATTGCAAGAAGCTGGAGTTTTGACCTTTACGAGAGCTGTCGAAATAACGAAAGCTGCCGAAGCTGCACAGAAGGATGCTCATCAGTTTAACACTTTTGTGGCGAGAGGATCTAGCGATGTTCATGCAGTGAAGCCGAGAAATAAAGAAACGAAAGCTCGAAAGGAAGAATTTTCTAAAGGAAGACATAATTTTTCGAGGGCACCAAAATCAGTGAAATGTTTCAATTGTGGTAAAGAGGACATTACGCAAGAGACTGCAGGGCCCCGAAAAGCCCTCGCACTTCTAGGAAAAATTTCGCACAGAGTCAAGTAAAGCATATTTCTGGAGAAATATCAGATTGTGAAACGTTGTCTGTGGATTCAAAGGAAGCCAATCATGTTGCAGGAACATTGAAACCATGTCCAAAAGTCGAAGCTAAAATTAACGGACGCCCCGTCACTTTGGAAGTGGACACTGGCTCTGTTGTTACACTTATCAATGAGGCTACATGGCGCAACTCACTTGATACCCCAATACTGAGACCTGCATCATTGGAATTAAAGAGTTATACTCATGGAAATGTTCCATTATTGGAAGAGTTTGATGCAAGCGTTGAAATTAACAGACAGCATACAGAATTTTGTGCAAGAGTAGTGAAAGGAAAAGCCAGGAATCTCTTGGGAAGAGATCTATTGTGTCAAGTTCGCTTTGATTGGCAGTCGATTTTTGCTGTTTTCATTCCACAGGAAAAGAAGTTAAAAGCCGTATTGGATGAATTCGACGAGATTTTGTGGAAGAAACAGGATTATGTAAGGGTATTAAAGCAAAAATCAGGATTATGTAACGGTATTTATGTTTCACTGAGTTTGTAAAGGAAAGAAACAGGATTATGTAAGGGTATTAAAGCAAAAATCCACATGAAAAATGAAACAACCCCAAAATTTCGCAAAGCACGTCCACTGCCATATGCTATGAAGAAGAAGGTTGAGAACAAACTTGATCGTTTGTAGCAGAAGGGAATCATTACACCTGTACAGTACTCAGACTGGGCAGCTCCTGTTGTTCCGGTTCTGAAACGTGATGGATCAGTACAATTGTGTGGCGATTTTCCAGTATCGATCAATCCTAAAATGAAAGTTAACCAGTACCCTCTTCCTCAACCAAATGAAATGTTTACCAATCTCAATGGTGGTGTAATGT
Source organism: Chrysaora quinquecirrha (assembly GCA_014526335.1). NCBI lineage: Eukaryota > Metazoa > Cnidaria > Scyphozoa > Semaeostomeae > Pelagiidae > Chrysaora > Chrysaora quinquecirrha. The sequence continues at coordinate 359,737 of JACTAT010000168.1, read as the reverse complement.
GTAGCAATGTTTGTGAATGTCAAGAAGGTGGGAATGATCTTCAAAAGGTGCCCCTCCATCCTTGGCTTCAAAAGGTGCCCCTCCATCCTTGGCAGTTCCCGGATAGGCCTTGGGAAAGGTTGCATATTGATTTGGCAGGTCCATTTTTTGGTTTTATGTGGTTAGTTGTTGAAGATGCGTACTCTAAGTGGCCTGAAGTGATTAAATTAAGAACTGCAACATCTACAACTGTAGCAGCAGCTCTGATGAGGATATTTGCTGCTCAAGGATTACCTGAGCAACTAGTTTCCAATAATGGATCACAATTCACTTCAGAGGAATTCAAGAAATTTTGTAAGCTTAGGGGAATCAATAACTGCTACGTTACGCCATATCACCCTCAAGCAAATAGCCTGGTAGAAAGGTTTATTCAAACGTTCAAGAAGTGCATGAACAAGATGGCTAAGCATAGCAAGAATATTGATTATAACGTGAATAGTTTCTTGCTTACATATCGAGTTACAGCACATGCAACTACTGATGTGGCTCCAAGCCAATTGTTGGTGGGAAGAAAATTACGTACTTGTTTTGATTTGATTCACCCAAGAGTGAAAAAAAACGTCAATGACGATGAAAACCATGCTGCAGTTAAAGAAAGAGTTCATCAGTCAAAGGAGAAGCAGAAAGCATATCACGATCGTACAGCAAGGATGCATGAATTTGAAGTAGGAGATCTGGTTTGGGCACGAAATTATAGTAAAAGAGGACCCAAATTTGTTCGTGACAAGATTCATCATAAGATAAGCCCTCTGTCATATCGAGTGTTTGTCCGTGACGGCTTGATTTGGTGACGACATTCTCAGCAACTGAAATCTCGAGTTAGAGCAAGAGATGAGTCATCGCACCTTGATGATGAGGATTTACCGTAATTAGATTTACCATGAAATGACGAAGCAGCTAAGATTCCAGAAACTAATGCGGAGGAGTCTAACGGACCAGTCCAGCGTCGTCCAATTCAGATGCGGAGATAGCCGGAGAGACTGAACTATAGCATTTTGGGTGGACAAAATTAAGAGGGGAGATGAGATGTTATTGTGTTATTGTTATAACTTTGAATAGACTATTATAGACAACTCATCCTGAGGGAACTCCACGCTCATGCGTTGCTAATTTGATTTGTAGTTTTAATGTTATTCTGAGTTGAGTGATTCGATAAAGCAGACGTGTGTTTATCTTTGTCTCGTTTGGCTAGGCCGGTTTAGGAAAACATAACACCTGTTTTTTACACTTTTCCGACCATGGTTTCATTTCATGGAATGTGATTAACAGATGTGTATTAATGTTAAGTGTAGATCTTCTCTTGCTCCATGTGCGTTTCCTATCCTGAATGTGCGGTTGACATATTGAGTAAGCGTCTCGTTATTAAAGACCTGCAAGTATACCAGTATAATGACTTTACTGTTGTCCAGCAAAATAAGTTGAGAAAATTTTCCATAGTGAATGAGCTTATCTTTTTCTTTCAGTAATAGAAGCCCCTGGACTTTTGCTTCGGCAGTATGGGAACTTGCAATGAATTCTGCAACAGGTAAGGGCGGCTTATTTCCAAATGGATGTTTAACACAAGGAGCATAATAGAGAATTTGCCTGTAGCAGGGCATTTTCTGAACAACTCCCCCTGTTGGTTCAAAATAGACAATGTCATGAGGAGCAATACCATGATACCGTTGTATCAAAGATTCATGCAGTAACACTACTTTTAATGCGGGAATTAGTTGTAGAGTTTGCATATAACCAAAGAGTTTATGAGATAACTGGTTCAGCTCTGTAGCCTTATTTTCGTCTTCTTTGATTTCGTTCTGAATGTATGTCACCTTATCGTGCAAGATCTGCAATTCTGGATGACCTTTCCGGATCTGATTTTTGATCTCCTGTGTTACTTGTAGAGATATTCGTGCCACTGTTCTGTTTCCAGCAGCAAAAGCATCTGCAGATAAGTCCATCGCAATAAGAATCCGAAGGTGGAACCTGAAAGTTTTCCTGCAATGATCAGCTTTTCCCAATTCTGTCTTTGCCGGCCACGTTTCTCGACTTTCGTTTTATGCAGGTCGTGGCATATTTCACCTGTAAACTACAAATTCAAGATGTTTTTTGCTTCCTTTTTTATAGTGAAATTAACTTCCCCACTGCAAAGTGGACGATGAGCACGAACTGCATGACCTTTCAGGTATGGGCAATTTTTCTTTCTTAGATCAAGGCCTGAAACATGATTGCCTTTGAAGACCAAGGTGCAGTAAGAGTTGTGTTGCTCTACTATTGAGACAAAAAAACTAGTCCAGTTTCAACAAGTTTTGTTGCACCAACAAATTTCTTCCACTCGTCCTGTCAAAAGATAGATTGCTCTTCGGGGTTTTGAACCCTGAACATTACATCGATGGAACATTGCTTTCACTTGATAAATTTATTGTCACCCCACATAACGTATGTGCAGTACAGTGGTAGGTGTGCAGTACAGTGGTGGATGTTCAGTACAGTGGAGGGATACCATGAGTACAGTGGAGGGATACCATGAGTACAGTGTTGGATGTTCAGTACAGTAGAGGGATACCAACAGTACCATCAGTACAGTGGAGGGATACCATCAGTACAGGGGTGGATGTTCAGTACAGTTGAGGGATACCATAAGTACAGGGGTGAGTGTTCAGTGCAGTGGAGGGTTACCATCAGTACAGTGGTGGGCGTGCAATTCATATCTGTAAAAAGCAGCTCTAAAGACTCTTTTTTGAATAGAGGTATGTTCTGAGTTTCTCTCTTAATTCTTAAGTTGATGGATGTTTATATTTTTATTATTCAATTATTGGTGTAATAAATGCTTTTGTTATGGACGCTAAATGTTATATAACGGGTAAATCAGCAAAGAATGAAATAATTACTAATCGGTAGCTTGATACAATAACTAATTACTGGATATGATGTTAGTATACAAAAAAAGGAAGCAAAAAGACTTACTAATAAAGTTTCTATATGTTCTTATTTACTCTAACGAGGAAAGAGTTTTAGGAAAGAAGTAATTTTATTTGGAGAAACCTACAAGGTTCGATTTTGGTTTCATTTGCACTTGGTTCTCATGAGGAATATGTTCTGAAAGAATTTGTTGGCAGTTTTCTTTGAAATATTTCATTGGCTGACAAATAATTCTCTTTGTGAGCTCCGTTAGAGTAGTTTTGATGCTCTGTTGTTCTTTTTCTGTTAACATCCAAAGCTGTGGGTTGGCTGATTCAATTGTCACTTGTCTCTCATTGTCAGCAAGATTTTTAACATTTACTCTGTCCATTACTGCTAGATCCTGAACAAGGTCGTAACGTGGGTTCTTGTTCAACAATGTTTTGTGTCTTGAAATACTGCATTCTTTTGTAGAGCTACTATTGAAGATAATAGATTAATAGGTTATTTATAGTTTTTATGATGCAAATGTTGTGTTTAGTTGATAGGTTGCCTTACCTACCAATAAGAAATCCAAGTGCTATGAATGTAAATGAATTTCACAGTATGGAAAATTGAAATTTTGCAAATGTTCACACGTTTTTGCTATCTCTAGGGTCCCATTTAATAGAACCCTATGATCATTCAACTTTATAATTACCCGGGCCCTATTATTTTCATTCTCTCATATACCAATGACGTTAGAGTAGATGTGTGGATTTTTGCAAGATTCATTGACTCGAAGATTCAGGTTTAGGGGATGCAAGATTCAGGTTTAGGGGATGCCTTAGAGGACTAACCTCCTCGGACTCTAGCGAAAGTTCAGCGATGGTAGACAGGTCACATGGTTCCTGTGAAGGCGATGAATTCTTGGAAGGAAGAATCTTGTCTTGCCAAGGCTAATCTGGTACTATGGTTAAACTGGCTGCCTGCTTAGCAGGCTTAAAGTTAAAAAGCTAGTCTTCTGAAATAAACATTATTAACAAAATCAAAACAATCATTGATTGAAGATACAAAATTGTGCGTGAAATTTGGATATTTTGTGTTGAGTAAGGAGACCCAAGAAACTACAATGATGATAATCATCATTATCATCATCATCATCATCATCATCATCTTAATCATAATCATAATATCATCACCCTCATCATCACCGAAATTTTCATCATTTCATCAATGCACGAAAGACAATAGAATTTTGCGCTGAAGCGGGTAGTGGCGGCCATTGAGGACGCGAGCTGCGAGAAAATGCCCCTCAAATTCCAGCTTTGTTGCACGCGTATTTTCTTGTTAACAACTCGAAGCAACCATTTTTTCGAAGAAAAAGGGTTAGTCCAGATTTCCATCGTCTGCATTTTTAAATTTCCGCCTAATACCAATTATATGGCCAAATAAGTTTGGCCTAATTCGCCCTGTTTGTATACAGCTAAATTTCCTCACAAATCGAAGGTAAAAATCATCTGAAAATCAACACTTACCCTGCAAAACTCCTGGAAGACCAGGCTTGTCAGTGAACAAAAGTTTATGAATAAAAATAACATCCTCTGCCAGCATGTTTCGCAATTGGAATGCACATTTTGCTGTCAAAACAGAAGATCATTCAGCTATCAACTTGCTGCAACCACAATAAACTGGAACTTTGTAAATACCATAACATTATTGGCCTAAGAACAACGAACATAACAACAACGTCAAACCGGCGAGGGCCAAGGGCGATCGTCCACGTGAGTTATTTCTTTTTCACTTTCTGCTGATCAACATGGAGGCAGTGGAGGACGTGACCATGATGAAATTTCCTGTATCATTTCAAAGACTGCCTCTTCCTTGACATCAGCACTTGTGCAATTCAAATCATCTTCATCATTTTCCACATCATCATCATCCTATTCTTCTTGGAGATCATCATCATCTTCTGGTTCTGCAGCTCCGCGATTCGACACCGAATTATTGGCTTTACCAGATAAAACTTCGATCTGTTTCTGGACATGGGCCTTGCAGACATGGCACTCGCTGACAGCTGGTAAATTGCATTGAACATGGAAGGAATGTCCGCATTGAAAAATTCGCCAAAGTGGACTGACTAAAGAGCACCCACTTTTGTCACATTTCCTTAGGAGAAAAGAAAAATAAAAAGGTAGGTATATTTTTGTACATAGAACTTTCTTTCAAAAGAGAAGGAGAGCAACTTTTGTCAGAAACAGACATGACTTGTCAAACACAAACAGTTGAACTTTTTCAGAGAAATGTGACGAAAAATACAATTTTACAACAATACTCTTGAAAAGTTTCCAGATAAATATGTTTAGGTTGAGAATATTTTTCATAAGAAAATGCCTATGATGCAGATTTTTTCTTACCTTGTACTGCAAGGTGAACTTGCTGGGTCATTGTATCCAAGAGGGAGGACTTGATTGGTCACAACATTTCACCACAAATGTTTGGCATCATCCACTTTGTCACTGTTTTCCTTTGTCTAGACGTTCTTGGGATCATTTTACCTTGCCCTGGGTTGTTTCTTAATGTTGCAAATTTCTCGACAAGGAATTTTGCTGCTTTCACTTTCAACAGTTTGATCTTTGCTGGGCAAAAACTGTATTTACGCAAGGGTACAAACCAAGACTTGAACTCATGCAATTCATGTTTGCAGGCATCAATTTCCCTTGCCTTTAAAAAGATTTGCTCACCTGTATCAGTTGATTTTGTCCTGCCTCTGAGAACAGAGTGAAAATTTTCAACAGGATATTCATCAAAAGCATTCAAAGATTGCATCAGGATGTCATATAGTGGATGATTTGATTTTTTCAGATGGTTGAAAGTGGTGAGAAGAATGAGAAGTACTTTATTGTAATGTCTTCTCTTAAAAACCATCAACATCACCCAACACGGTAGAACTGATTGAGTGTAATGCAAAAAATGGTTGTTCTTGAATTCAATTGAATACAGACTCAAGACAAGAGGACAGTAAGAATCAACCAGGTTAAGGAGTGTCACATATTCCACTTCCTTACAGTTACTAAAAGCTGAGATAACCTGATCACGAATATATTGTTAGCTCCAGCTTGTTGGCAGATTAATTCAAATTTCTTTGGATCCCTTTTAGGATTTTCATCACTACCAAACAACTCTGTACATTTTTGTCTAACTTTTGTTATTTCATCCTTGAGATCAAATGCTGCTTCAGACTTCAAGACAAGGTCATCGTACACTTCTTGACTTATTGTAATTGTTCCTAGACTTTCTGTTTGGCATGACTGTTCAATTGTTTCAAGATGAGATGATGAGGAAAACTGCAGTAATTGACTGGATGAAGTGAAGATTGTTGAAGAACTGTCTCATTGACTGGATGATTCTGTGCTTTCTGTATATGAGGATTCCCATTCCATTTCATTCACAGTTGTACAACTAATGCCATATTTCTTTAAAACTAAATGAATCTGGTAAAAGAAAAAAAAGAACTATGTATGAGTGGTGTTGATTTCTTTACTGAAAATAATATTTTTGCATCTTCTATCAAATGAAATAGGCACAATTATGCACCCAAATGAAGATTAGCAAATCTATTGATTACTAACATAGCTAATTAACTTTTTTGAACATCTCATATGTTCCTTGTTTTTTAGTTAGTTATTTTAAATAATGAATTGAAATCTAGAAAAGTTATTCAAACCTTATCAGTCAAGGATGTGGAAATGTTCTGTTCTAAATCATCACTCAAAACTCCTTTTTTGCAAAATCTAAGTAAACAATGTGAGCAACTATTTGAAATATAGTATTCTCTGCGTCCACCCTGTTCTGCCTCCAGGCTCTTATAAATGTTAGCTACTTCTGCCAATCCATTTGCTCTCAAGCAACTAATTTTTCCTTCTTCTTCACCATTCCAAAGATGATGATGAGGATTATGACAAGACTTTGTAAATAACTTTGGCATTCTCAATAAATATTATTAAAATACAGGTAAAATCTTTTCTGTACTTAGTTTACTTTCCCGCCAATGTACAAAACCCCTTTTCGCGCCAAAACTGTGACTCATAAATGAGAAAAATCATGGGCAAGCCTCCCAGCCGCATGCTAATGTAGCCCCCGCCCCCTTGAGCTGAACCAATTTTTATAATTAAGAAGCAGATATGGACAAAATCAAAAGAGGGCAGGGAAGAATATGCAACTTGAGAGCTCCGTGCGATAATCAGCTGATTTGATAGAAAAGATAAACAACTATCACGTGAAACGAGGCGAAATCGATGTGAACGATCGCCCTTGGCCCTCTGCGGTTTGATGTTGTTGTTATGTTCGTTGTTCTTAGGCCAATAATGTTATGGTATTTACAAGTTCCAGTTTATTGTGGTTGCAGCAAGTTGATAGCTGAATGGTCTTCTGTTTTGACAGCAAAATGTGCATTCAAATTGCGAAACATGCTGGCAGAGGATGTTATTTTTATTCATAAACTTTTGTTCACTGACAAGCCTGGTCTTCCAGGAGTTTTGCAGGGTAAGTGTTGATTTTGAGATGATTTTTACCTTCGATTTGTGAGGAAATTTAGCTGTATACAAACAGGGCGAATTAGGCCAAATTTATTTGGCCATATAATTGGTATTAGGCGGAAATTTAAAAATGCAGACGATGGAAATCTGGACTAACCCTTTTTCTTCAAAAAAATGGTTGCTTCGAGTTGTTAACAAGAAAATACGCGTGCAACAAAGCTGGAATTTGAGGGGCATTTTCTCGCAGCTCGCGTCCTCAATGGCCGCCACTACCCGCTTCAGCGCAAAATTCTATTGTCTTTCGTGCATTCTGATTGGTTGGTTGTAGCTGTCAACATGAACTCTGATTGTTTGAAACATTTTTCCCCCTTGCTTATCACCATACCATAGTGAGCAAGTGGTATTCATAGAGGTGAGGGATATCTCTGTCAACTTAAACTATAATGTCACAAAATGTTTATGAACTGTCTGCACTTAATTAAAATCCTATCTTATGCAAAATTACTCCTATGTAAATTCAATACTCCTTCCTTTTCTCATATCCAACAGAAAACTCCAAAACTTCAATTTCAAATGACCTTCATAAAAAAAATATTCTACTCACTTAATCTCAACTTTTTTGTATTTGAGATCTGACTTTTTCAAGGAAGGCAAAGAAAATTTAGGCCTATTTGAGTTTCATTACGTGTTTTTTTTTTGTTTACATTGCGTGCACAGTGGTTTTATTTTTAACTGTGTTATTAGTGGAAAAATTTTAGAGGAAAACTGAGAGGAAAACACAACTCTTACCGTGGGGATTTCTGAAGCTTGTCAAAGCAAGAACTCTTCTTAAAACCCGAAAGAATATGGGCAAGATCCCTCGTAAGATTCCAAATAAATTAACGTGTCTTTTGATCTGTTTTTCCTCTGAGGGGAAGAAAATCCAAAGACAGGACAAAAGAGTCGGGATGCGTGATAAATCTTGAGAATATTCGTGGAATCATCAGCAGAAATAATGTCCAACTTGCTGCAGAAATTTTAGGAGAATTTTATGTTGTGTTGAGTTGAGAGGAGACACAAAAAACAGACCTGTGTTTCAAGCCAACAACTAACCAACTAAATCTGTGAACATTCCTTTTATAGTTTACATAATAATCTACATAATCACAAGACATAACAACGTGCATTAGAAAGATACATGCGTATGTTGTCTCTTGGGTTCTAAAACAATATTAACATTAACATTATAACACAACACCTCCCTTTCTAAAGTTCATACAAATGCTATTTGTTGTTCATATTTTCACGTGCCTTGAGGGAAGGTTTTATCAGCCTCTTTGGTCTGCTTAATATATTCAAAGGTGGAATTACTTTTTCCTGAGATACTGGGACTGGGCTTTCAGTTTTTGACTAGATGCTATTGTTGTTTCTGATGAAGATAGAGGAGTGAGTTGAACTCTGTTACGTTTCACTTCTGATGTCGGAGTTGCAATGACGTACTGTCTTGGACTTTGTGATTTTTCAACAACAATGCCAGGTTGTGCATGATTCTTGATTTTTCACTTCCTGTCCTGTGCATAATGGAGATAATGGTTTTGCATTATGACGTTTATTGTAATACACTTGTTGCTTTTGCCTGTATGCTGCTTCTTTTTCATTCAACTTGCTGAGATCTGGCCACTTTGGTTCAAGCTGTGCATGGAAAACAGGAACTGTTGTTCTGAGTTTCCTTCCCATCAACAATTCAGCAGGCGAGAAACAATTTTGAAGTGGAGTCGATCTGTAAGCTAGCAATGCCTGATGCTTGTCTTTCTCTTTCTTCAAGATGTTCTTAATTGTTTGCACTGACCTCTCTGCTTCACCATTTGACTGAGGGTAGTATGGACTGGAAGGGCTTAGTTGAATGTCCCATTCTCTGGCAAAATGTGTGAATTCACTGCTATCAAACGGAGGCCCATTGTCAGATCTTATTTCTTCAGGTATGCCATGCCTAGCAAATATATCCTTCAATGTTCTGATTACATCAGGTGCTCTTTTGCCTTTGTTCATACCTGCAACTTCAATGTATCTAGAATAGTAATCAACTATTAATAGATAGTCAGATTCCTTGGTATGAAAGAAATCAATACCCACAAGCTGCCAAGGTCTTTCTGGAAATGCTGTGGGATTCAAAGGTTCGGGGGTTTTCTTTTGTGCTCTGCACAAATTCTACAAGATTGAACCATATCTTGGATTTCCCTACTAATTCCTGGCCACCAAACAGATTGTTTAGCTCGGCTTCTACATTTCACAACACCTTGATGTCCTTGATGAATTTTATCTAAAACATCAAGTCGCATTACAGAAGGTATCACAATTTGCATAGATTTTAGTATGACATTTTGAACAATGGAAAGTTCCCCCTGGAAATTCCAATAAGGTTTAAGAGAATCAGATATTTTATACTTCTCTGGCCATCCTTCCAGTATAAATTCTTTTAGTTTGCAGCAAACAGGGTCGCTCTCCTGTGCCTGGGTGATTTGTTGCAGCTGCACATCAGAAATTGGCAATGCCTCAACTACATTTGCAACATACAGTGTCATTTCGTCATGATCAATCAGGCTCTTTGCCGACTGCTCAGCTGCTGACATTCTTGACAACGTGTCTGATGTGTACATTTGCTTGCCAGGAACATGAATGATTTTCTTGATTTGAAATCGCATGAGTTGAGTCACATTTTGAATCTCTGGATTCTTGGAGGAAGTTTCTCCACCATGTATGTAGTCAACAAAGGAATCAATGGCTTGTGATCAGTTTCACCAATGATTTGTTTTCCCAGAATGTAGTCACTTGATGTCCAAGTGAATGCTTTACATTCAGAAATGATTTATCCTGTTCTTCACCCAAGTACCACTGATTATCTTTACATAGCAAGTCTCTCAACGGTATTGTTTCACTTGCTAAATGACTTTTGAATTTACTAAGATGGTTGACCATCCCAAGGAAAGATCGTAATTCTTTTACATTTTTTGGTTTCTGCATGGAAGTAATTGCATTTACTTTCATTGGATCGGCAGAAATTCCATTTGAAGATATAATGTGGCCTAAAACTTTCACAGTTCTCACATTAAATTCGCACTTTTTCTTATTCAGTGTTATATTAGCTTCAGCTAATTTAGTGAGGACAGCAGCAAGTCGCTTGTCATGCTGCTGTTGATCAGCACCATGGACAATTATATCATCAATAAGTACCTCAACTCCTTCAAAACCTTCAAGTTTTTCACTCATACACCTCTGGAATTGTTCGCTTCCAGTGGATATGCAATAGGGCAGGCGATTGAAACAAAAACGCCCCCAAGGAGTCAAAAATGTTGTCAGCAAACGAGATTCATCAGATAATTTACGTTGCCAAAATGCACTGTTTGCATCCATTTTGGAGAAAATCTTTGACCCACCAAATTTGGCTAAGGTGTAATCCACAGAAGGCAAGGGGTGGACTTCTCTCAAAATATTTTCATTTAATTTTGTTAGGTCAACACATATGCGTACATAACCACTTGGTTTTGGGACAACAACCATAGGTGAACACCACTGAGTTGGTTCAATTACTTGAGAAATTACTCCTATTTCAAGCATTCTATCTAATTCCGCTTTTGTTTTCTCAAGTAGTGGTAATGGTACTTTTCTAGGCACCATCAAAGCAAAGGGAGTAGGCTCAGGTATTAACCTGATTCTATATACACCCTCTATTTCTCCCAGACCTTTAAAAAGAGAAGGATAAGCTTTAATGATATTTTCTGTATAATTTTAATCAATTTCATTGGCATTAACTGCAACTGTTTCAACTTTCTTTATTAAATTTAGCTTAGAGCTAGCCATTCTTCCCAACAAAGGAGTGTGAAGACCTTTCACAACATAAAATTCTTCTTGTAGAGAGTGGCTGTTTGCACTTAATTTTCCCGTGAATTTTCCTGAGCATTTGATTTTATAATTACTTGGACCTAATAATATTTTATACGTTGGCACCAATTTTAGACTCTCCTTTTCAGCAAGCCTTTCAAACAATGAATGAGGAATAACAGAGACATCTGCTCCTGAATCTAGTTTAAATTTCAGCTTATTTTGGTTCAAACAAACCTCTGCCTGCAAAGGCATATCGTGATGAGTACAACTACTCTTTACTGCATCAATGTAAACTTCACCCAGAAATAAATGATCATCATTGTCAGCAGAATAAATTGGAAAGATCTCACCTGAGACTTCATTAAGACGTTTGTTTCTGCAAGCCCTTTTCCAATGTCCCATTTTTTCAACATGAATTGCATTGAGAATTTCTAGCCGGGCAGTTTATTCTTTTATGGGGAGGACCAAAACATTGATCGCACTTCTTTGTGTCTGACTTCGAAGAAATCTGTTCCATCTGAGTTACTCGTGCTTGTTTCTCTCTTCTCAACCATTTCTGTTGGTCTGGTATCTGTCTCCACTGCTTTCCATCTTTCAGCACGTCTATCTTAGGCCCTGTGAAAACTGAATGAGTCATCAAATTTTGTTGTTTTCGGACAACCTCCTTCTGGCGAACCAGGTTGACGGCTTTTTCCAGCGTCAAATCTGCCTCCAGTTGAAGTCGCTCTGATAAGGCTTTGTCCCTTATTCCAACCACAATTCTATCTCGAATTAATTCATCGCGTCGATTACCGAAGTTGCAAAATTCAGCAAGGGTATACAAATCAGTTATAAAGTTGTCAACAGACTCACCCTCAGTTTGTACACGCATGTTGAAATGGGCACGTTCGAAGATCACGTTACGTTTGATGATGAAATGCCCCCTCAAACTTTTGCTTTACTATGCTGTACTTCTTCCGGTCCTCCGCTGCTAAATCGAATGACTTCAAAATGTCATCTGCTTCATCTCCCATCGAATAGATGAGCGTGTTTACTTGGCTTTCCTCTTCTTTCTTGTTCAGCTCTGACGCAAGTCTGAAGCGTTCGAATCTTCTTATCCACTTCGACCATTCATCGGGCTTGAACGAGAACCTCTCTGTAGGTGAAACCTGGAACGTTGCCATTTTTTATAGCTCACAGATGTGGCGCCTCTAAGTCTTCGACCGTAGTCTTACAACCGCTCTTCCCCAACTGTAGCTTTCCAAGTTCAACTCCAGAATGACTTTGAGGCTCGTTACACTCCTATCACCATGTTGTGTTGAGTTGAGAGGAGACACAGAAAATAGACCTGTGTTTCAAGCCAATAGTCTAAAAAATCTGAATTTTCTATGCATGAGCATTGAAAACGATACCATGAGTTGCAGATGTCGCAGCAGATTGATTTATGATTATCTAGAACAATTTTTCTAAATTTCTTGCAGTTGTTGATCTCTAAAATATTATTATTATTAGATCTAATCATATAATTTGTCTAAGTCCTGTAGTTTATTGACACGTTTAGCAGGAGATTTATCTGATTTGCGTAAAAAGATTATACCTTTGCTTGTCCATACATATTTACAATCTAGCTCCTTTTTCACTTCTCTGACGGAACAAAGCAACATCTTGCGCTTATATGTCAAGATCTCGTTAATGAAAATCTTACCCTCACCTGCACCATGAATTTCGAAGCCAAAATTACGAATCGATAACTTCTTGGTTTCCTTTTTTGCTGATAGCAAAGTCAGAAAAAAGTCTGGTGAATTTCTTTTTTCTATAGAATCCAGTTTGAAAACCAAGGCCGTCATGTGAAACAGCAACATCAAGAAAAGAGAGGGCACACCGTTCCTCAATATCAACCGTAAACTTTGTGCTGGGGTTTTGACTGTTAAGATAATCATGGAACAAACGAACCTGTTCTTCAGATTCAAATAGGCAAAAAGTATCATCATATTAACCTTCACTGGACTTTTTTCTGACTTTGCTAGTCTTGTTCCTCGTCAATTTAAATCTGACCTTTTTTCTGTTTTAGTCATGAGAGCACCTCGTATCTGTTCTTCCTATGCTAATTTTCATGCTGAGTTGTCTCGTGTTAAGAAATAGTTGCTCTTAATAATTATCCACTGGGTTTTGTTAATTCTGTCATTTATAAATTTCTTGAAAAACAATTTCAACCTAAAATTACTAAACTTGGCGCTTCCAAACAATTTTTCTTTCCTTGCCCTTTCAGGGTTTTCAAAGTCTGCAGATCCTATACTGAACTTAGATTGATTTTTAAATCCTCTAGGCGTATTTCTTCGTTTTTTCCATTTACCGACCGTATTCCTACTCCCACATGTAGTACAGTAGTTTACAAATTTAAGTGCACAAGCTACAATGCTTGTTACTATGGGAAAACTTCCTGACATTTCGATACTAGCTGCCATGAACATTTGGGAATAGGAAAACATGTAATCCTGTTAAAGTCTGCTCCTCTGCTATTTTTGAACATAAATTTTCTTCTGGACACAATGCTTCTCTTGGTGATTTTTCTATTTGAAAGAAATCCCCTAATGAGTTTGATCTCTTAATTTTTGAAAGTCTTCTTATTTTAGGTGATAAACCGTCCCTTAATAATCAAACCTCGAGTATTCCTTTGTTTTTGTTTTAATTTTGTCACGATGCTTTAAAATTCTCTTGCTTTGCCTTTAATTATTTCAATCTTTAGTTATTCATTTTTATTGATTAGTATAAATTAACCATGACTGTAACTCTAATTTCACCTGATAATGCTTAGTGTACATTAGCGAACCGTTTTTTACATGTTGTAAGTCTTTTTTTCTTTATTTAATAACCTAGCCATTTATTTAATTTCATATTTTTTTACTTGGATTTGCCGCCATGATATAAAAAGAACCTGATATTGATTATGCTGCTCTGTCGCTGAAGAAGCTGTCTTTTATTGTTCTATTTCACGTTTTTGGTCGCCCTGCTTGTTTTGCAATTTATCTTCAAGCTGCGCTTCCCTAAAAGTCAACCTATTTCAACTATCTTTAATGTTCCAAGTGGCTTTTGCTGCTACCATGTCTAAGTGGTTTTACGCGTTGAAGTTTTGCAGAATGGCCAATTGGATTAGAAGTTGAATAGTTTTATTCAAGTTAAGTAGGTAATGAGTACTTTAATGTGTGCACCACAGGTAGAAGTTGCACTTTCTGATATGACATGATGGATGCGAGGTGGAGGATTTTCCAGTTTTCAGAGCAGATTTCAGACAAGGACCAAATTGAAGCACCCGCTATAAACGTTGCTTTTTCTGAGCTGATATTGCTGGAAATCGCAACTGACTTCACTGACTATCTAAATGAACATCCTTCCTAAAGTTTTCATGGACCCTTAGCTGTGAATAATTCTAGATAAGACAATTCTCCATTCGCTCATAATCCGTCCTCAACACGTCCCCATTGCATCCCCGTCGCGTCCCCATACTATTGATAATAAAGCTGTTTGTGAATTAACGCGTCCCCACGCGTCCCCCTCAGTTTTCTTAAAAAGTATATATAAATTATTTATATAAAAATAAAGGGGACCCGTGGGGACGCGTTCTTAAACGTAGAAATCCTTTACACGTGTATGGGGACGCGGAAGGGGACGCGTGGGGACGCGTCACATATGAGATCTTAGATGTGTTAGTGGCCGCTTTGATAAACGCTAGATTGGTGCTAAATGCCCTCGATACCATAAACTTGACATATCTACCTTCTGTTCCACATATGCTGCCTTTTGATGCCATTGGTGCAAAACCCCGCAGTTGGTTTATCTCAAAATTCTACCTCTTTCAGCCAGGGCTTTATCCTTTGGATTTAGTTCTAAAGACAAACCAGCTCCGTCAAAATAAAATGAGATTTGCTTCATCCACAATTCATCAGGCATGGTTTTCAAAACATTTATTGTGAATTTCATTTGCTCTTCCATATCTTTTCTGCTTAGAAGGCCTTTCTTTTAAGCTTGCAGGTAACTGTACTCATTTTCATTCACGAACCGTGAAACAGTCCTTCTTAATACATGTTTCAGTCAGCTCTGTCAAGCAGTCGCCTTGCTGTCCAATTTGCATCTTGATTTCGCAGTGTCTCCATGAAGCGCAAAAGTCTTGCTCTATCTCCGATGGACATTTTTCTAGGTCTGTCGACTTTTCACTTCTTCACCACTGCATTGACATTCGCATCCAAAGGCTCTTTCCAGACCTTATTAAAAGCAGCACGTGACACATTTGTTGTCTTCATGGTATCTTGTATGTTGGCACATTTTCTTTCACTTTTATTTCAGGTTGGTTTGTAAGTATACTAAGTATGTGCAGTTCATCTAGCCCAGAGGACAAGCCCAGAGGACACACTATTCACATTGCAGAATTGCATTTTATTACTTAGATCAGAGGCAAATCATGTATTCTCGGGACCAACGATACCATAGTTTTTCAGTTTTTCAAGCAGGATTTCATGATCCACAGTGTCAAAGGCTTTTTTAAGGTATATGAAAACCAATGCATTATACCGACCCCTATCCATGTTAAGATACCAGTCATTAGTACAGTTAAGCAGACAGGTAACGGCAGAGTGCAATGATCTAAACCCAGACTGTTTGGAATAGAGAAGTTTGTTTCTGTCAAGGTAGTCATAAAGCTGATTGTAAACCAACTTTTCAAAAGCCCTGGACAGAAAACGGAAGTAAAGAAATAGGTCTATAATTAGATCAATCATTAGATTTACCACTCTTGAAAATAGTGGCAACTCTAGCAATTTTCCAACCACCTGGAAAAACCCCAGTTGTGATCAAAAGATTGAACATGTCACAAAGTGACTCAGCAATAACGAGAAAGCCTATGTTTAAAAAATGGTTAGCAATACCTTCAGAACCATACCCTCTAGATGTTTTGAATTTCCCGAAATTTTCTCTACCTGAGGCACATTGATGACTTCAAATTTAAAACTTAGATTTCAAGGGTTTACAGAGTATTCGCTCTCCAAAAGTGGACTGGGGGTTACAGGTATATTGCCCCTTAGGGTATTGCCAATACTACAGAAAAATGTATTCATTGATTCAGCGATACGCTTATTATGACAGATTTGACTCCCTTCAACTTCAAGTGCAGCAATTTGAGTGGTTTTCGATTTCTTGTAATGAACCATATTGATAGTCTTCCCTGTTCCATTTAGGTCACCATTTTGCAAGGCAATTTTATTTGTGAAGAACTCTCGCTTTAATTAAGTATTTAACTTATTGGCTTTGCTACGAGTCTGCCTATAAGCTTCCATCAGAATATTGGATCTAGAATGCACCAGAATATTGGATCTAGAACGCACAGCTTGTTTTTTCAATCAATCTCTTGTAACAGACAGTTGTTTTTACTCTTTAGTCAACCAGGGACTGAAATTTTCAGAAACATGCCTATTACGGACAAGAGCATGTTTATCAAGTATCAGTGAAAACATTTGGATCTATTGCTCAACGATGACGCTAATATCATCACCATTCAGGGCAATGCCCTTCTGGTCAACAAGAAGTAAATCGTTTATAAACTCAGCTGGATTAAAATGTTTTAGTTGCCTAGTAGTTCTATTTTTATGCTGTTTTTTTGAAGCCCCACCGATTTTTTGACACAGTACACCATGGTCACTAAAGCTTGTTTCATGAACCCCAGATGTTACTATGTTTGACTTGTTGGTTGTGGCAATGTGATCAATTAAGGTGGTAGAATTCAACGCAGGGGGGGTGCAAAGCGGGGAAGCGCATGCGTACTTTACTGCCTTTTTTGAAGAAGGTCATGGCCGAATTTCGCTGAATTCCCGATGCCTTTTCACAAGGTAAGTTTTTTTTCAATTTTTCCAAAAATATTCCCTCCGATGACTTTTTTAAATTCTTGTTACCTTCTTCCAACATTATATTGCATTGGTTTATTTTTTACTATTCTCTTTTTGCGAGAAAGTGAAGTTTTATCTTCCCGCTTTTAGGCCTATTTTTGACTGTTGTTAAAATCTCTAAATTGGAAGACAGCGTATTACTTTAATTTTGGGGATCAAATTCTGTTTAAAGTCAAAAAAGGCTAAACAGACATCGATCTTTTAGAATCTTTCTATGGTCCCCAAAGGCCCCCACGGTTAACAGTCGAAACAGCCTTCTGAAGAAAAGTTGTTTCGCGGCATTTAGCGCGCCATTTTTAATCACCCGTTCCTTCTTGGTGGTTAAAACTTCATGGAGTTTATATCTCCATGTTATTTTTTACACTTTGTATCATCTGGCACTACCTTTCAGGCAAAAAGAAATATTTTTTATATTCTACAACAGCTTTTTGTTTGAAAATAAATAGATGTTGATAGGATTCTTTTGTTTCTTTCCTCAAACAATCTGTTTTGATGCAATGATACGAGTTTTTTATCATTACATGAGTGTGGTATTGATATACGTACTGATTTATTTGTATTTACAAAAATTTTAGGGTCTCATGGCAATCTCCTGGTGAAATACAATGGCCTTATACTGTGATGCAGCAAAATTTTGCAGGCATTGCACCGAGGCTGTTTTGATGCAGTCTAGTCTCAAGCAGAACAGGTTCCTCTCAATGACCAACTGGAAACTGGAAACTCACCAGGCCATAAGTTTGAAGGATGAGGTTTTAGTGCAGAAAGAAGCTACACAAAAGTGCATTTGAGTTGAATACAATATGCAAAACAGCAAGGTTCCTCTAAAGTTAACCACCTGGAAACTTGTGTTATTGGACATGTTGCTCTAAAAAGAGAGTTGGCTACTTTCATGCATGAGGAATCTAACAATCACTTACTTTTGCAAAGTATAAGCTTTTGTAAGCAAGGGCTCAAAAAGTCATTGCACCAAGGCTTTGAGATAAACAGAGGAACAGCAGACCTTCATAAACCATTTTTTTTACAAGAAACCAATCATAAGAAACTAAATGTGCGTTTTCTTAAAATAAGAAGTAAAAAAAAAACAAGAAACTATTTTTGTGTCTAAATTGGGCATTCTATTTTACTTGTGTAATGTTTACATAAAAATTATTCCCATAAACATCATACTTAAAATTCGATTCTGGAAAATGTCCATATTTTGACCGCTAGAACAAGATACTTCACATTAAACACTTATTTCAGGAAATTTTAGAATTTTTTATTTTTAAGTTAAGAAACTTTGCAAGAAACTTTTACTATAGGTACCAGTACAAATTGTGCTCAAAGTTAAGAAACCCTACTATATGGTTCAGAGCATAGTTTCTTATGAAAAATAAATGAGTGCAGTCACTCAGTCTCATGTCTTTGTACAGACATACAACACTGAATGAATTCATCATAAACTTAGCAGATGGGACAATCAAACGGTCGAGCTTTACAATAAAATGTTAACGATTTATCCGTTTTTTTCTTCAAAATAATCCAATTTCCACTAGTTTTCAGGCAGTCCAACATCCAAACCATCCAGCTTGACCATAACGCTGTACTAACCAATTATTCAAAATGTTTTAAAAAAACCTGGGTAACTTTGAGATATTCAGTTAACAGGTGTAAAATCCATTTAAAGGTAAAAAATACTCCACAAATTTAATATGTCTCTTGCGATTGCAGAGAATTCTCGAGATTGTGACATAGCAATTAGGCCAGTAGATCCTTCCGCCAGCACAGCAAAATAAAACTGCAGCCGAATAGCCTCTTTTTCGCTCGCTCCACTGCACATGCTTCAACCCGCTTCATACCCCCCCTGAATTCAACGTCTCCCTAGTCACTGTATTGATCAACTGCTGAAAACCAAACAGATCATAAAGTTCCAGAATACGCATCAAATGGGTAGGTAGATCTTTATTAAGGCTATCCCCGTCAAGGTAGTTAGGCAAGATATCATAATTAGTATCCCCAAAGATAATAAGTTTCTTGTTCTCTCAATCTAGAGCTTTTATGCTCAGTTCTAGTTGATGAAAAATCTCAACGGATTCATTAGGGGGACGATAACCAGCAAAAACAAGAAAAGGGGCAGCCTAAATAGGTTTGACTTACAAGCATAAAGCCTGTAAGGATGATTCTGGCAGGTCTTCGTGAATAGAGCATTTATCAACAATACTATCATTAATATATAAAGCAACTCCACCACCAATACAGTTTCCATAACATCTTCTAATGGAATAGCCATCAATGCTGACCAGGTCGTCATCAATGTTATCATCAAGTTTTGTTTCGTTAATGGCCAAAATATGTATCCCAAGATCCTTTATAAGAGTAGGGACCTAGTCAATATGAAGCAAGAGGCTATTTACATTCAAAGATGCTATCTTCATTCCCTTTCTATGTACAAAAGATGAATTGACATTGTCAGAAAGGCTGTGTGACTGGGCCGACAGGGAAGGGACCTGCATCCTCTTTATGATTATTATAATCAAAAGGGCCATTTACGTAAAAAAAAATTTAAAGCACAAAGTAGGTTGTTCTGAAAAATGAAATCACCTATCTTGTTAAGATGGACCTTACTAGAGATAAGATGTTTATTTGCATCGATGTTACTGTGTTCTAAGAAAGTATAACCATTGTCTCTGCATATATCACAAAGTAAAAAGTTCACCCTCTTTCGTTTTGTTTCAAACCTGTCACCATGAGGTATCAAGCCAGAGATAGCAACTTCAATATCATTTACTTTGATCGAGTTGACTAATTTAATTATTTCATTAGCAATCTGAAGTTCAGATTTTTGCTCATTGTTAATATTTAATGAGAGGTCGTTTGTGTCAGCATGAAGAATAACAAAATTTGGTTTTCTTTCTATGGTAGGCTGGGTGTAACTGCACATATCTTTGATTGTGGCACCACTGAAGCATTTGACATACACATTTCCACTATTTCCACATTTTTCTTTTAGTTCCCAGGCTTGGATGTTTTTAACCAGGGAATCACCAATTATTACAGCAGCACGTTTATTGTTGTTGTTCCTGGATGGTTACTTTGCAGCCAAATTTGCATTCTTTTCTTGACTTCGGTTAGCTATGCCACTTGGTGAGGGTAACGGTGACTCATAAAATTTATCACTCACACAGGATGAATTATTGCTGACAGCAGAAGCCGATGAATTTGCCTTTGAAATAATTTCATTCCATTTTTCCTTTACTGAACTGGTAGTTGCGACTTTAGAGATTTGTGAGGCTTCTGCAGGTGACACTTCATCCGTGTTATGCCCTTCGTTAGCACTTGAGGCTTCACAGAATTAGAGTTGTTTACTTATTCACAAGCTGTGGGGCGATCTTAGCTTGCAGCAATTAACATGCTTGATCTCATTGGTCTTCGTCTTCGTGTAGTTCTTGCTTTCCAATGGTTTCTATTGCTGTTATTAATTCCATTGTTATGAATTGTTTGGTTTATGCTCTCATACACAATAGAAGGACCATTACTTTTGTGACTTTCATTGTTTCCATTTCGGTATGTGTTCTAATATAATTTAATAAATTTACAGTTAATGGCGATAAAGTGTTTCGGTATATATACAAATTAACTTGCATAGTGGCCCCCCATGAGCCCTGTAAATTCACGTTTTCACACCAAAAAAATCGCAAATTCACTCATCACCCAGTTTAACAAAACCTATTTCATGCAAAAGAAAATGACAATTTTTTGGAATGGGAAGAGGAGGAGGGGGGTTACTGCGAAGCAATAAATCCTTTTGATAGACTTTTTTCATCACATGGCAAACATATTATCGTATTTACTGAAAAATCAGATAAATTGAGAAAAAATTAACTGATGAGAAGATTTTTAGAAATGCATGTAACGAAGATTGCTGTTGAACCTAACATCTTGAGCTACAACCTAAAAGAAAATTAGTTTCACTCTCAACTTCCCTAACTTGCCATTCCTCGCTCTCACTATCAATTTCTCCAATATCATCCTCAATCTCTAATTCATCAAACTGGAAAATTTCCTCAGGGTCAATTTCACTCATTGTCCTGTTGCCCTCTAAGTTCAGCAAGCACATCATCAGCTGCATCGTTTAAACTGTGTTTCTGATGACATGCCAGATTACCAGTCACTGTAAGGTCTGTATTGAAGCCTCCTTCTGGCAAAGTAACTGCTTTTGCCATAAGTATCTCTTGGCGTCCACTTCTCTACCTAACCACTGTGCCATTCACTGAGGCCCATTCCCTCATCAATACTTTTTCATCATTCAAAATATTTGCAGATGTTGGCTTGGGAAATATCAAATCCCTTAATATCAAGGAATTTTCTGGAGGAGGATACCAACGTCAGACATCACTTGTATAATAAAATGCACTCCAATTTGCCAGAGACTTGATGCTTTCTTTGAAGCTAGTGGAGAATGATCTCGCGTATTTCAGAATCATCTGTGCGCAATGTTTGAAAGAGTGTAGGTGCTCTATATCCAAGCTTAACAAATTGATTGAATTGTATCCAAATCGAGAAATATTGATGTTTAGTTGCCTGAGACCCAAGTCTAATAAGCAAATTGACACCATTGTTTTGGATGAAACACTACTTTCAGGACCATTTAAAGATTTTGGAAGATTCTTGTGGTTCAGTCTTATAGCAACAACATTTCTTTGCAGCAATGCATTGCATTGATTTACAATTTCAATGGTAGCCTGCGTGAAGACATTAGTGTCCCTTGCGAAGGAGCCTCTATGAGGAACTTGTAAAGTCTGCAAATTAGCATCCATTTTGTGTTTTGAGATAAGATTCTCTCTCCCAAAGAGGAGCTCAAAGTTGCGCAATAAGTTGTCTCCGCAAACAGGAAGAATTTATTAAAAATTTTGGATGGCGCGAAATGCACTTCTGCTTCAAAGAAACTATTTTGAAGGTTGACCGAAATCTAGTGGAGGGATCCGGTGTGTTTAATCCTGAAAAAAGGAATTTTGGATCTTGATTTTCGGTTTTACATTCCATTTTCGAAGTTTATATGCAGAAATTGCGTTGATTTGTTGAAAAAAGGATGAAATTGAAAGAAGGCCTAGCCAAAGTGAATAAAAAATTGGGTCAAAATACAGCAAAATTGGAAGTGCAGTTGGCGTTGTTGGGTTACTAGAACCTACCAGCTCAGAACTACCTTCGAAAACAAGGAGAACATTACTTTTGGCGGAAAATGAAGCAACATCATCATCATACAATATTCCAGTCCCAATGCCGGCAGAAGAAGTGATAGGCCCATGCTCACCAATAAGTTCTTTAACACCCCATCATGCCACCAAATGTTCAAGGGTGAAAAATCATTTCCCATCTGATGTTCATGAGAAATGCAGAAGCAAAGTTGAACGTTCCATTGTCATACCCGTTGACTGGGCATCAGGAATAAAGATGAGAGTGCTAGGAAGTGATCTGATTCCACTGGGCAAATCTCTGATAAAGGGGACCTACAAGCAAATCGCTTTTGCTGCATGGAAAAACCCCGGTTTTAGAAGAGGCATTGTTGAAGTTATAAAGAGGGAAATAAACAAGCTTTGTTGTTTTGTGTGTTCAACAAAAAAGCCAAGTATTCTGAGAAAGACAAGTAAAGAAGATATACTGGATTTCTCCTGGAAGAGTCTTACAAATGAGCTTGAAGAAAAAGCTCCAGTTCTCCAGGAAATAAAGAGCGCATCTCATCCTTTGAGATAAATGAAGCAAAAATGGTGGACGCAGAGAACGAGAAACAAAATGAAACCAAATGGCTTCCTCAAAGTGTATGGCAGCTGCAGTCCATTTCAAGAACAGGTCTCAAGACAGGACAGCGGTACATCTTCTTATAAGAATCATAATACAGCATTCTGGCTTCATGGTCAGTATCTATATTTACATAATTAGAAAAATTACTGTAAAAGAGTTCTTTGCTGGTTTTTGGCAATTTTGGCCTAGGCATAAAAACAAGATGTAGATTCCAAAAGCAGATGTTCTTAGAAAGGAAATGCAAAGAATTTCACTTATAATTGTAAGGCAAGATACAATATCTCATGTAGCATCATCATGTTTTTTTACATAGTTTTTGGCCTATTTTTGGTATGAAATTTTGAAGAAAATGTGACGTCACTTAAATTTTCTATTGCTTGAACAGCCAATCAAATTATTAAATCTCTTGACACCATATAGAGTTGTTTCTATAACGAGTTATTCTGCATCCAGAATCTGAATTACTCTTCCCATTTTCAATTTTTAAATATTTTTTTTGTTTTATTCACCTTGTTAATATTTTTATTGTTTCTCTACCTATCCAAAACAATGCTTTCTTACAGAGGAATGCGAGATCCTTTAAGGGATCACTGGTTGTAGACCCTAATAAACAAAAAAGTTTAAATCTCTTTGATGACTCAATGACTCTAAAATTGACCCTGCAAATGTGGCTGCCTGAATATGACAACCTGAAATTAAATCAACTCACATCTGCTAAACAAGGGGTAAATAATTCAACATCAGTACTAGATGTAGACCCCTAATAAACAATAAAATTGAAATCTCTTCGATGAATAGATTATACAAGATTCCATAGCAAAAGCAATTGCCTCTCAAATGAAAATTCATGGTAAATGAGTGAAAAAAAATTATCTGAGAATCTTGAGAGTTTTTAAAGCTCGATTTGATAGAATTGACAAAATGGTTGGAAAATTAAAAAAAAAACGCAAGCCATCATTATTAACAATCTTCATTCTTTTGATGGCTACATCAATAATACATGGAAAGAGAATGCTGAATTAGAAAAAGAACACAAAGAGCTTTTGAAGAGAGCGAAAGAGAGTAAAAAGAAGCTGAAATGGCACAGAGCAGAGTAGATGATTTGGAACAATATGGTAAGAAGACAATGTTGGAAATCAATGGTTTTCTGAGAATGGCTGAAAAAACATGTGTAGTCTCACACTGGATCATGCAGTAAAGCTTCAAGCTTCATTATCCAAAGACGAAATCAAAGCTTGTCATCGAATATCGGGAAACAAATAGGCTGGCATTATAGTAGAGCTTTCATCAAGAAGAAAGAGAGAAGTGTTCTTAAATGCAAGAGAGTCTCTCAAAGATTCTTAGAATTGTTCAGTTTGCAAAAGGAAGGTTTGTGATGTTACAAAATCTATACCTTGCCAAGTCTGTAATTGCCTGATTCATAAAAGGTGGTCCCGACTGCAACCATGCCAGTCTGCTAACCTTGTAGATTGTAATAAAGGCTTATTTCTATTCACAAAACTACCATAAAACGAACTTCTAAATTTAGCTTTTAACGCAAATTTTACGTGTCCTTGCCAAAAATCATGCACAGATGTTAGAAGTTATAAAATTCTAGAGACTTTAGACCTTTGCAAATTGCTTTTGTCTGAGCATGATCCCTTATTTGATAAAGACATTGACAGTCATAAAACCTTTCATTACAACTTTGATTATTATGCAAATCATGAGTTTCATAAACTAACTGAAAATTTGGGCATGCCTGATGGGGGAGAAAGACTCCGCTTACTTCACACAAACATATCATCTTCACTAGGCAATCTTTATGACTTAGAAAGTCTCTTCGTTGACGGTAACTTTGATTTCGATTTCATTGCACTAAGGGATACTTGGCATACTAAGTCAAACAATGTTAGATTTGATAACCTGTATATTCCTGGTTTTCATTCATATAAGGGAATTCAAGGCAGCCCTAAAAATGGAGGATGTGGGCTTTTCATAACAGATAATTTGATGTTTCATGTTCAAAATGATATCTGCAAAGCCTTGAAATCAGATAACTGTGAATATGAGGCGTTGTGGGCTGAAATTGAGAACAATAATGATGCTGACTTTATCTTGGTGGTCATTTACAATCACCCTCGCAGAGATCTTAGGCAATTCTCAGAGTATATGTCTGTTACTTAAAAAAACTTAGCAAAGAAAAAAAATTATCATTTCTAGTGATTTCATTCTTCGCTTGTTGACATTTCAAAGTAAATCAGTTGTAGAAGACTTCTTGAACTACATGTTATCCAATTTCTTTCAACTGTGAATTTTATAACCAACAAGATTTTCGGAAAATTAAAAACCCTCCCTAATTGATAATATTTTTATAACCTCAATTGAAATAATGCATGGAGTGGGAATTTAATTGCAAAAATTTTACATCATATGCCTAACTTTCTTGTGCTTGATGAAGCAATTAGAAATAGACCAAAACCAGAATTTAAAAGAAACTTAAGAATTTTGATGAACCTGGGTATGTCTCTGATATCAAATCAAAATAGGTCCTACCAGAAATACACTTGGCCATCAATCTAGAAAGAAAATTTGACCACTTTCAAGATAGTATACTTAGTTCTATCAATGTACCCGCACCTTTTAAGAAGGTCTCTAAAAGAGAAGCTAAGCTAAGGAGAAAGCCAAGGATAACTGGAGAAATTTAGTAAAAATAATCTATACAAGCGATTTTAGAAAAAACAAGACATATTTTGGTATCAACGCCACAAATATTACAGGGATATGTTGAACCATCTATTAAGAAAAGCAAACGATATAATTTCAAGGAAAATTTTATCAATTGCAAAAATAACACAAAGAAAATCTGGATGGGAATAACCGATCTATTAGGAAAGTTGTCTAAGAAAACATCAAATGCTAAATCTTTAGAATTTGACAATAACATTGTGTGTAATCAGAAAAGATTTGCCAACAAATTTTTCACTGGAATAGCCAACAAATTTAGTAAAGAAATAAGGAAAAACAATAAAAAAATTCACATACTACCTACACCATCTTCAATCAAATAGCCTGTTTCTCAATCCTGTTTCTCAATCCTGTTTCAGATTTTGAAGTTAGTGATCAAATTAGTAATTTAGATACCAAAAAGTCAACAGATGCATATGATATCCCAATCAAGACAATAAAAATAATTAAAGATCAAATTGTAGGACCATTGACAATACTAATAAATGATTCATTTTCTACAGGTTGTTGCCCAACACTATTAAAGTATGAGTAAATTATCTGTATATACCAAAATAGGGATCGCATTAGAGAAAATTTTGTACGGATTTGTTTGAGCAGGTTGTGTGAGCCTCCGAGAACCGGTTTCTCCATGATTCTGCTACCTTTGCTTTAACCCCTATCTGCTGCAGTCTCTGGGGTAAAAGGGGCTAACCCTTCTTTGATGTGCGTCTTGGGGCCTGTTTGAACAATCAACTGATTGCTTTCTGTAGGAAGATTATCACTGTAGGAGGATTATCACAACAAGGCATCGTAGCTCAGTCGATAAGCAGAGTGTCTCGTGAGCCATAATGCGTAGTCAGGAGTTTGACTCCCCTGGGAAGAAAATATTTTCCTTTCAAAATTTTTTTATTTCTGTGATTTTCGTGTTGAAAATGTTGTCAAAAGGCCGAGCAGACATCCTGTAACAAAAATTTACTTTCTGTATAATTTCTAACTTTGTAAGACATTATTTTTCAAGGTGTTTTGCTTTTCCCTTCCATAAATATTAGGACTATTAGGAGATTATTGTCTTACTGAGCAGTACGGCTGTCCAGCCGTATGATTAAATACTTGCCTACTACCCTGAATGGCTGGAGTTCAAATCCTTTGAAGGGCAAATTCTTGGTGTTTTTTTATCTAAAAAGTTTACAATTCTTTTTAATGTTTTTGCGATTTAACTAGTTTACAAAACTAGAAGGCTTTCTGCAATGACTCAATTCTTTAGATCTATTTCTTTTCAATTATAAATTTATTTTCAATTTCTCTCTCAACACTAAACTTTCATTTTCATTTGGTATTTTTTTCAATTTTAATTGCATCTTTGATTTTAATTTAGAATTTCATTGCAATCTTAACATTACGTTCAACTATGATATCTGTTTAAACAGCTGAATATTAAGAACAGTACTAAAATTTATTCTAATTAAAGATTAATTTTCACTTGTTTACTAACATTAAAGGCTAATATGAAGATGAATTAAGATGACAATGAAGTGTGTGATTGACATTACTGCATGTGGTGATTTAGAACAACATTAACATTAATGTTAAGTTTCAATGTTATTTCAGATTTATATCAAGATTAACCTGAATGTTAAGATGAGTTAACAAATTAAGATTAGCTTTAACTTCAAGTTCAAAAATGAAAAACTGATACTTCGACCAAGACTAACACAGGCCAAGACTAATATCAAGACAGAGTTAAAGATTATCTAAAGCTTTTTTCTCGCATTATTGAGGGTCTTCTTTTGTGTATGTCTGCATTATAAGTGGCTGATTTCAAAAAATGAAGACTAGACTAACATCAAGATTAACATCAAGATTTAGATTAAGAGCAAATATAGCCACCTGAATGCACAGTGCCTTTTATGTTGATGTTGTTACTGGCAGAGTTCATGGGAGGCAGTGGTCCTCATGAGGCGGTGGTCTTAGACAGGCAAAGGCTAGTCTTATATATTAAAGCGGGAGTAGTTATACAGACGGATTTTGTCCAACATCATCCTCCTAGGTTTTGAAGATCAAATGCTCGCTCCTGCCCCTTTTCCTGCCACCCCTGGTGTAGTTTAGCCATTGAAGCTTCTTTTTCACTTTTCTGCTATCGTTTCTTGGGTAATTGGAGCTAGTCCTTCTTTGATCTAGGCAGTCTGGCGCCACTAAAAACAAAAGAACAAGGTGTTCACTGTGGGATTAGTCCATTTTTCTTGACAATTTGACAGTTTGATTAGCACAGCATGTTTGTTTTCCTGTCTAGAAACAAGGAGGTCACGGGATCGATTACCCTCAAGAGAGTATGGTTGCTTTTATTTTTGTTTATTTCGTCCATATTATAAGTCTAGAAGGCTAAATATTTGTTTCCTTAAATTTTCTTCCCTTATAGAACACAAAAAAAACATTCAATTTCATATATGTGTCATCCTATTTATTTCCTCCAGTAAAATAAAATTGGCCAATAAAGAATTCGAAATTTATTTGAATCCTGTGATTAGAAGAAGATTGTACAGTATTCTTTGTTAAGGTCAGCAAAACGTCTTGAATGTATTACAGACTAAAGTTTAAAGTTTTTTTGACAATTAATTTCAAGTTACTTTACAATATTTTTGTTCTATAACTTATCAAAACATTTCCGTTTCTTTTAATCCCATGACATTTCATTTGCATTTACAATTTCCAATTGCATTTACAATGTCTCTGAAACAACAACTTAGGGTTCCCCGCCTTCTGCACTCAAGATCCAAAAGACTAAGCAATCTCTACTGTGTCTACTGTCATTTAGACAAAAGGGCTGAGCGACTGCAGTGGGGTACTAATTATAAATTGGGTACCAGTTTAAACCGCCCATATAGGTGGGTTTTTGGCCCTGAAATTCTCTAGATATAGCTATTTTAAGAAAACTGTATGTCTGCATCTGCTTCTTTTGTGTATGTCTGCATTATAAGTGGGTGCGTTCAAAAAATCTAAGCCATGCATCCCCCTTCAGCAATAAGTCATGTACTACTCCCTCAAGAGAGCTTCTGAAATGGAGTACAACTGAGGACGAGTGTCTAAGAACTTGAAGGACTAACCTTTACTTGCCCTTGCATACAAAGCATCCAAAAGACTAAGGGATTGGTATATTATCATTCATACTAACAACTATTTCACAATCCACACCTAGGGGGCACAGGTTTCCTTGCGCACAAAGCGCCCAAAACACCAACCAACCAATA
Organism: Chrysaora quinquecirrha; assembly: GCA_014526335.1. Classification (NCBI taxonomy): domain Eukaryota; kingdom Metazoa; phylum Cnidaria; class Scyphozoa; order Semaeostomeae; family Pelagiidae; genus Chrysaora; species Chrysaora quinquecirrha. The sequence goes on along the minus strand of JACTAT010000168.1, from coordinate 330,796 downwards.
CCTACTGTCAAGATACTAAGGTTTTTTGCAATCCACGCCTATGGAAGGAATTGAAACATGCTGCACAATAAGGAATAAGGTTTCCTTGCATACTAAGCACTCAAGACACAAAGAGACATATACTTACTGTCATTGAGACAAAAGTTTACATACTTTGCAATCCACACCTGAAGTCAGTCAGGCATTCATGTACCAAGGAGCAGGGCAGAGCATTTTGTGTATCCATTTATTCAATTCTTCCATTCCCTTTTCTTTGGCTGCCTTTGTCAACTCCTTGCATTGCATATCTCTAAACAGAAAAATTTTTGATATTCAGTTCTGTTTTACTTCAGATTTCTTGTTTTTATTGAGAATATATGCCAATAGCCATTTACTTTATCTCAAAAATAATGAACTACTTGGAACAAAAAGGAAAAATACTGACTTTTGTAATGCTCACTTACTTTTCTTGATATTCCATAAATCAAAGAAATGCTTTATGTTACTATACAGGGATATGGTAGATGTAAGGTCACTAATTTTCTATTTTGAAGAACAAGATCCTTTTAGCACTGACAATACCTTACACAGTATTTTTTAAAAGACACAGCATAAGAAGTTGGGGATAAGATTCTGGAGCTGATGACAGGCAAATCTTACGAAAATTTTGTGTTTAAAAGAAGGAATTAGGCAATTACGCTTCATAAGTGTGTGTAACAAATTTGATCAGGTGCAGATATATCAATTGACCCACAGCTGTTATTTGAAAGGCTTGTAACAATTAGAAGTTACGCTAGTGAAAATATCAAGGCTGTCTCTCGCTGTTCGCTTAGCTCTACTGATAATTTCAATTTAATTTACCCAACCCACCCTAACCCAGTTTAGGGTTATCAGGTTTTATTTGGGCATCGCATTCTTTCTCTCTACCAGTTGGTTGCTCTTGGTGAGTGGCCATTGTAATGACTAGTGCATCGGTATTTGCGGGAAAAACAGGTTTTTCTTTCCATTCCCTTACTGGAGGTGTAACTAGGAGGCTGGAAGACTTAACAGATGCACTTACTGCCCAATCTACAGCTCTATATGGTGAGAGAACGCAGCCACCGTATTCTGATGATTGATGATGTCCTCGTGTGCAGAATCTGATAGAGCTTATTTTATTGTATTGACTTTAATTGCCGCTTATCATTGGTTTATGCAAAGCTAAAAATTAATAAATACTACACTTAGACTTTGGTGCCTAATTGCCACCTCCATTAGGACTCTCAGCAAACCAATTAATCGTTGATTTCATTATGGGAAACCCCTGTTCCACAATCTGTATCAAAAAGGAGCGGATAAAAAAAGTATGGTCGTTTGATGAGATCCGTATTGCCTCTCTGCACTGCACTAGACTTATATCCATAACTCCACGACAATATATAGCTGGTCACATTTTAGTATCAGTCTTTTGTCCATTGGAGGAAGCGTTAGAAGAGTTTTGCTGACTGAATTCCATAAATAAGAAGGATGCAGTCAACAAAACAAGATATTGATTGATCTTTAAGGCTATGTGCAGTGTGAACGAGTTTCCATAAGAAAAGCATCCTGTCCACGTGAGTAGAACTTCTTTTTTTAATTTGGTGTTCACTATCTGGTAATGGCAACAATATAGGGTCTTTAAGAAGCTTTATAGATACCGTTGGTAACTGGTGCTCCAGAATGTTGACTGTTTTACGGCCAGAGTCAGGAATTGTTAATTGCATGTCATTTCAGTTTACAGTGTCTTTCCATTTCTTATGGAATGCGACTCCATGGCAGGTATACTCTCTTCCATTGTATACTCTCTATACTCTATACTATACTATACTATACTATACTATACTATACTATACTATACTATACTATACTATACTATACTCTCTATACTCTCTTCCATTGTCTCCTTTAACAGTCAAGATTGTCCCACCAGAAGAATGTAAGCACTGAGCTTCGTTGTGATACTGGAACAACGGGGACTGGGTAATTCTGTAATTCTGAATTTTTTGAACCAACTCAGCCTGTGCAGTTTCAATTCTTTGCACCACCCCATAATTACATGAACTGCCAAGTATTTACTGAAAGACCCGTTTCTGGGGCAGCACCATAACAATCAATGGTGGCAGGGTTTCTAAAAAATAAAGCCATAAACATATTAATATGATCATTTAAAACTGTTATTTACGTTGTTTGAATTGATAACAGGATATGGTTATCTGTAAAATTTTAATATTGGAAGCATGTCATTGTTTGTGGGACAAATATCCCCCATGTAGGGATAATTGCCCCCATTTCTTGTAAAAGGGACCCGATATGAACAAGTTACCTAAAAATTTGGAACCTACGCATTGAATTGACCCAAGTATTGCATTTGTTGGGCATCTTTATCTATATTTGCCACAAGTTCCCTTTTTGGGGCACCAGGGGCACAATAACAATAGATGGAGGCAAGGTTGGTTGTATCTAAAATGATATCAATATAATAATTTAGCAATTTTAGACGGTTACTTACTTAGGACTTAGGTCCTCCCGTGCAGGCTTGCACATCGGGCAGACAGCTGTTTCCACTGCTTTCGGTCTTCGGCCACTCGTTCGACGCCATGCCAGTCACACGCCACAGCCATCAAGTCTTCCTTGAATGACCTGCGCCACGTTATTCTTGGCCTCCCTCTCCTTCTCCTCCCATCAGTTGGTTCCCACCGGATGGCATTCTTGGCCAGTCGGGTATCCGGCAGTCGTAGTACGTGTCCAGCCAGTCTCATTCGTCTTTCCGTCACAATGTCTTGCAGCCGACTTGAGCCCGCGCGCCTAAGAATCTCTTCATTTCTAACATGATCACGGTATGAAATCTTCAAAATTCGTCGCAGGCATCGCTGGTGGAAAACATTTAACATCTTACAATTAGCCGCTGTTACTCTCCATGTTTCACTAGCATATAGTGCCGTTGGTAGTACGATGGTATTGTACAAGCGGAGTTTAATCCGTTGCTCAATTTTAGCACTGTTCCAGATCTTACCCATTCTTCTAAATACTGCAGATGCTTTGCCGATCCGTACTCTGATATCAGCTTCCGATCCACCATCACTTGTAATCACGCTACCCAGATAAGTAAAGGTCTGAACATCTTCAACAGGTTGTCCTGCAACTGTTATACCCACAGCATTCTGTTGAGCTGTCGGTACTTGCAACACTTTGGTCTTTTCATGGCTAATTCGCAGTCCCATATATCCAGCTACCTCTGACAGATTGTCAGTTAACTGTTGCAATCCTTCTCTTGTTTCAGCAATAATTGCAATGTCGTCAGCAAAGTCAAGATCAGCCAGTTTCTGTTGTTGTTGCCACTTGATACCTTGGTCTGTACCGTCAATAGCCTTCGTCATGATGAAATCCACTACCAGCAGGAATAAAAAAGGTGACAATATACATCCCTGTCTTACACCAGTTTGGATCTTGAAAAAATCTGTATTTCCATCAGGCAATTTCACACAACAGCTGCTATTTTCATAGATATTTTGGAAGATTTCCACATATTGCATCGGAATACCATAGATAGTCAAGATTTTCCACAGTGACTCTCGGTGGACACTGTCAAATGCTTTTTTAAAATCAACAAAATTAATTTCAAGGGGTTGCTGAAATTCTGTACACTGTTCAATGATGTTACGCAGTGTGAATATTTGTTCACATCCTGATCTTCCTTTTCTGAAGCCAGCTTGTTGTTCTCTCAATCTTGCATCTACTGAATCTTGGATACGCTTTAACATTAAAATGCTTAACACTTTTCCTGGCACCGATAAAAGAGTCACACCTCTCCAGTTATTACAATCTGCCAGGTTTCCTTTCTTGGGTATCTTTACAATGACACCATTCTTCCATTCTTTTGGTACCTGTTGTTGTTCCCAGCAGCAATTGAGCAATTTTGTCATTTGCTGTATCACTGTACCTGCACCATGTTTCAGCAGCTCTGCTGTAATCTGGTCTTGTCCAGCTGCCTTGTTGTTTTTTAGATTTTTTATTGCTTTTTCTACTTCAGCTTCCGTAATGTTGTTCAACTTCACATCTAGTTGTTGTACCTGTACGTCATCGTCATCATTAAAATTCCAAAGTGTTTCTGGATTTGGTTGGTTTAGAACTTCCTGAAAGTGTTCAGCCCATCTTGCCTTTTGCTGCTCTGCTGTTGTCAAAACTTTACCGCTTTTATCTTTGATTGGCACTTCAGTTGGTCTACCATCTCCTGTCAGTTCTTTGACAATTCTATAGAGTGTTTTAGAGTCATTCTGGCTGGCTGCCTCTTGGGCTTCTTGTCTCTTTTGATCAAGCCATACCTTCTTGTCTCTTCTACAGCTCTTCTTTACCTGTTTATCCATCAGTTGATACTGTCTGCTTGTTTCGGCCTTATTTTCTACTGTGTTTGACTGGTCTCTTCTTTGTTTAAGCCGTTTTCGCTCATCAATCAGTTTCCATGTTTTATCCTGGATCCATGCCTCTTTCCTAGTTCCTCTTCTTCTACCAATCTGTTCTTCTGCAACCGTTGTAACTGCTTCTTTGAACATATTCCATTGTTCTTCCATATCTTCCGTCTCACGCGAGAGTGCTTCAAATTTGTTGCTCAATGCCACTTGGAACTGGTTTGATATCTGCTGGTTCTTCAATCTCCCAACTGCAAATGGTTTCACAGTTTCTGTCTTCTGGATCTTTTTCAGCTTTAGCTGCACCTTTCCAAGTACCAAGTGATGATCAGACCCAACATCTGCTCCTCTGCATGTCCGCACATTGTTCAGTGATGATCTCCATCGCTTACTAATGCAGATATAATCAATTTCATTCTCTGTCTTTCCATCCGGCGATCTCCAGGTTTTCTTATGGATATCCTTATGAGCAAAATAGGTGTTACCAATGCATAGACCATTCAAGTTGCACAACATCAGAAGCCGGTCTCCATTATCATTTGTTCCACGGGCTGACCCATGTGGTCCAATGACATGCTCCAGACCCATTCTGTTGGTTCCAATTTGTGCATTCAAATCACCCATAAACAAGACAATATCATGACTGGGTACCTCATTCAACACATCTTGTAGGGTGATTGGGTGATCAGATATAGCGGGAAAAGTCATTAGAAAAAATATAAATATCCTAGAGAGCTGAAAATAATGGGTGATGAGGGTGATCCATTGATCAGAGATAATGGCCAAAATAAAAAAAACTCCTAAAGAAGTGGAAAAAAGGGTGACGAGGGTTTTCGGGTGATCAAAAAGAGTAGGAAAATTTAAAAACTCCTAGACAGCTGAAAATTAGGATGATTGGCTGATCAGAGATAGCAGAAAAAATATAAAACTCCAAAAGAGCTGGAAAAGGGGCAATGAGGGTGATCGGGTGATTAAAATTAGTAGACAAAATATAAAACTCCTAGAGAGCTGAAAATAAGGGTGACGAGGGTGATCTGGTGATCAGAGATAATGGCCAAAATAAAAATCTCCGAAAGAGATTGGAAAAAGGGTGAAGAGGGTGATCAGATGATCAGAGGAGATATGTCACTCAAATATAAAACTCCGATAGAGCTGAAAAATTAGGTGACCAGGGTGATCAGGTGATCAGAGATACGTCACTCAAATATTAAACTCCGATAGAGCTGAAAATAAGGGTGATCAGAGGGAGTTTTGTTTAAAAATAATAAAGTACATGCAGATGCATGATAATGAAAATTTATATTTTTACTATCATGCATTGTAAAATATTTTTTAAAAAATTATTGTTTTCATTCCAGGTGTTTCATAAGATCTTTTCTATTTGGACTGCCCTATTATCGAAGGGTATAAAGAAAGGATGGTTTAGTTTTTATTGCTTCTTAATTGTTGCTGTTTTAATTTTTAGGAGGTCAGTTTGTGATATTTGTTTCACCATTTAGGCATCTATAGCTTTAGGGTTGTGTCCTCTCTCAATGAGGTTATATTTAAGGTCTTACAGTTTAGATGCAAGTTCAGCGTCATTACTAATGTTTCTTCTATATCTCAAATCAGAGCTTGACTGTATATGACACTGTTTTTACAGCTTTAGGGTGCATTAATTTTGCGTGCAAAAGGTTACATGTATCAGTTGGCTTAATGTTGTAAAGGTCCAATTATTACTTAAGTTTATTGTTGTATCTAAGAAATTTATCCTCATTTGGGAGTATGCGGCCTTAAATTTTATGGTGCTTTAGAAATTATTGATATAATCAATAAACTCTGCAAGTTCTTCTTTTTTATGTGTCCATATTAAAAGTTTATCTTCAATATATTGTTTCCAAATTAATGGTATTTGATTTCCAGGTGTGTTAACTAATATTCCTTTTTCTATATTTGTTATAAAAATTTTAGCATATTTAGGAGCGAAATCGCTTCCCATACTAGTCCCATATTTTTGTTAGTAAAATTTACCATTAAATATGAAAAAGTTTTGTTTCGGTATATAAGTTCCACCATTTGCACTATAGGGTGTAGGTAGGGGTATTCTCTCCATAGAATTTCTCTATTGCTTCTATGCAAAATAGAACCCTTTGCCCCCGTGGAATATTTGTATAAAGTTATTTAACATCTAAAGTGGCCAGCCAAGAGTTTAGGTATATCATTTTTGCTGATACTGAACAGGGTTTGCTGAAAGTGAGTCGTAACTAATTGCTGTTTTCTACTATTAGCCTAAGGTAGTAGTCAAAATATATGGATAGTTTTTCTGTTGGTGAGCCACACCCAGAAATTGTAGGTCTGCCAAGGGTATCTTTTCTGTTTAGTTTTGGCAGCATGAAAAATTGTTCTTCTTACATTTGAATTAGGTGAAGGGTATGTATAGAGATATATCCCTATAGTATACAAATGTGCTGTCTGTGGGGTGTTCTTCATAATATTTTTCATCATTTAGTTGTTTATAGGCCTCTTTGAGGGACAAATCGTTAGGCCAAAGACAAATTTTACTGCCTTTGTCAGCACGGCAGATTGTAACATATTTTTGAGTTGCAAAGTTTCTGAGAGTGTCTTTTTCATATTTAGAATGATTGTTCCCTTGATCAATCATCAAAAGGTCGTGTATATAATTCTCATATCTTGTTCTACTGTGTTTAACAGTAAGAGGGTTTCATTATCTTCTTGTTTAGGCTCGCAACTCAAATTAAGTTTGAATGGTGTATAAGGTTTCTGAGAGGTGTGGGTTTTAGTGTATTAATAAAAGGCAACCCTTTATTTAGAAGTCTTATTTGTGTACTATCCAATTTAATATTACTCATATCGAATATTTTATTATTATCATTATTTGAGATATATCTTTCTGCTTCTCTCAATAGATATTGCGTGTGGTGGTTGTACAGAGTTTTGGTTTTTTTCTTAATTGTCTTTTCTGACCAATTATTGTGTGCAAAATGGTTATTTTATTGCATTTGGTGTGAATAGTAGTAATATCTGTAGATCAAAAAGCATCTATTAAGACGAAATCAAAGGACCATAAAGGCAGTATGAAAAAGGAAGGCAAAAAATACTATCAAATCTATATTTGTGTGTATTTATCTCTTTAACAAATAAGGATTTTATCTTCTTGCCCTTTTGTTTTCTACATGAGAGTTATTTCTGTTTACACTTTTTTTAAAGAAGCAACTTGAATTTTGTCTAGCCCTCAAAGTTGCTTAAAATTTTAGACATTTCAGCCCTCAAAGTTGCTTAAAAGTTGCTTAACAGTTTTTGTACCTAACAACCACCCCTGATCTCACGGGTCAAAACCATTAGCTGTTAGGCCAACAACATGACTTTTGGAAACAGTACTTTAGGTGGAAAACGTTAGCTAAAGAACTTCAACATGGCAAACATAAAGACAAACAATTTCCTAACAACAAGAAAGGGTACACGCACTTTTTTTGATAAGCAACTTCACTCGGTCCTAGTTCAAAACGTTGCTCATTTTTTTTCTTTTTATGGCAACCTTTTAATAGTAAAAGTTGCTTAGCAGTTGCTTAATTTTAACTGTATCTTTTTGCCATAAGAATAGTATAGAGGCTAGAAAAACAGCAAAATTTAAAATTGCACTTAAATGACTGGAGTAATTTCTCCCTGCTGATATTGTTACCATGATAGTTAAATGGAAACCCCTCAATAAAATGCCTCACTTAATGAGAAAGACTCAAGTTTTGACAACAAATGAATGGAAATAACTTATGTTGATCAATCCTCGATTGCTTGCAGTGATATTAATTATCAAAAATTAAAAATTTTTCTCAGGTTTTTTTCCTTTGGTACTATAAATTGCTAAAAATTTTACACCGTTTATAGTGCGGTCCCTTGTGTTTTCCCGCTGGATTTTCGTGCTAAAATTGATTTTCTCATTTCATGTTGTTTGACTACCATGTGTGAAGATATTCTGAAAGTCTTCGATTTTTTTGACCACACCTTCCTAGAAAATGACCACGCCCACTTTTGGGCATATGAATTAAATCCTTTTCTGCAGTAAATAATGGCTGTTATGTAACTTCTTTGATTTTCTTGCTTAAAAATGCACAGAATTTACTACTTTACATCCTTTTGCCATACTTTGCAAAACCAGCCTGATCTACCTTGTTGGCCATGACGACGATCAATGAAGTCATTTTTCAAAGATCAAAAATCGAAAAAAAAAAGTTGCTAAAACGTATGAAAATTGATGTAATTCGCTATGTAAGTGCTAGCCATCGACCAAAAATAGTTCCGGTGGAAAAAATTCAAGGGGGAGATAGGTGGGAGGGAACAACTTTTCCCTTACCCCGCCCAGTCGTGTGAAATATGCCTGAGGTTGATTCTAAAGTTGAGAAAAGACTGTAAAATAACCTTTCAGCCTCAATTTAAGGTGGTGGAACCAGCGTCATGCCACAAGACTGCTGCACACTGTATACTGACTGTGTGAAAGATGGTGAAAGAAACAACGAAAAAAATGCAAAGAAACAAAACAAAAATTTGAATAGTTTCATGGAGTAGAAAACATAGAGCAGAAATGTTTATGCCGCTGACCAAACGGCTCTTGCGCCTGCAAGGAAGGGTCAAAATGGAGGGAGGAGGGAGGGGCAAAGAATCTTTTCGCCACAGGAACCCAACAGCGTGATCAGGCATCTTAGAATGCACGAAGTGAAAAGGGTGGCCATGATGCTGTAGACTTAGGAGGTGGCTACAGTCAAGTGCCGACGTTTCATGGAGATCTGTAGGGTTTAAGTGGTAAATAAATGCTTATATTTCAACAGCAGGGAAGACTGTTTTTACAGCAAAATTTCTGGAAATGTAAATTAATGATATCTCAAAAACTGTACCCTGCCACAAGATGAATTTTTGAAATGGAATGGACTTCATATCTTTTTGCACCAAGCGATGTAGATGGTTCAAGTAACCTGGAAGACGATTGGTTACCTGGATTATGACTATAAACTATTCAAATTTTTATTTTGTTTTGTTTCAATTTTTTTCCATTTATTTCTTTGACACAGACTACTGCCTTTACTTATGTATATAAGTAGCAGCCTTGTGGCATGAGGCTAGTTCCACCACCTTAAATTGTGGTTGGAAAGTTATTTTAAAGTCCTCGGGCATATTTCACATGACTGGGCGGGGTAAGGTGATAGTGTTCCCTCCAACCTATTTTCCCCTTGTAGGCCTCCTTTGAATTTTTTTCACTGGAAACTTTTTTTGGTTGATGGCTAGCACTTGCATACCAAACTACATCCATTTTCATAAGTTTTAGCCAAATATTTAACTTTTTATCAATTTTTATCATTGAAAAATGACATCATCGGTCATGTGATTTTGAGGCCCTAACTTAAAATGCCCAAAGCAGATTCGTAATCTCCGTATTCGATTTAGTTAAAAACAACTTTTAAAGTTGAGGCTAGGTATCTCCTTAGGATTTTTGGAATAATTCATTTTCATTTTAATAGTATTTATACATGATACGCCTTTCAGCTCAAAAATAATAACAAAATATTAGAAAACCTAATAATAATATTTATTCCCTGTCTATTATATTCTTATCCCAGTGAACCCTTTTTTCTAGAAATGGTTGTGATTTGATCAGCACGTCATTGTTGATGACATCATTATTTTGAAATCACGAAAGCAAAGAAAAGATTATGTTTAGAAATTCAAAGACCAATTCCATTAAAAAGAGCATGCTTTGAAGTATAAAATTCAGTTAAAGTTTTGATTTTAACACGAAAATCCAGCGGGAACTGTATATCCAGACATAAGGGACCGCACTATTAGAACTTTATTGCTTATGAGCAGTTGCTTATAAAAAACTGTGTGTATAAGCTTGGTTATTTGACTTCTTACTTGCTTACAGTAATTCAATTGGGCCCTCAAGTTGCTTAATGATAAGGTCATTTCAGCCCTAGTTGCTTATTGAGCGGTTGGTTCTTAGAAAAAGTGTATTTGATATTGGATTCTTATGTGAAAAGCTCTGGCCTCCACCCTTTCACCATTTTGGTATGGACCTCTTTGTCAGGGGGTCTTTGTTTTGTCATTTCAATACATAGTTCATTGTTTCAATATGATTATCGACCCGCTGTCCCATTTCATTGCTGCATGGTGGTTTCTCAGTATTTCACACATTGCCTTTGCACATGTGCTCAATGCTTCTCACATTTCATTTTAGAGTTCCCAAGATATAACATTCATATAGTCTATGCCATTTTCTGGCATCAAGAATTTGGGTTATCACTCAGCTAATATTGATTTCTCCAATTCCACACTTTTGTCTTTTTGGTAGTATGCACTAGTCCTCAAGTTGTGCTTTATTATTATTTTAACAAAAATTAAGTGACCCATCTTTGATCACCGGACCACCCTCGTCACCCATATTTTCAGCTCTTTGGAAGTTCTATATTTATGTGACGTATCTCTGATGACCCGATCACCCTGGTAACCCTTTTTCAGCTCTATGGGAGTTTCATATTTACGTGATGTATCGCTGAGCACCCGATCACCCTGGTCATGCTTATTTTCGCTGTAAGCCCCCCTGCGGGTCCAGGGCAGAGCCCTGGCAGGGGTCCAGGGGGCGGACCCCCCGGAAGCTCTCGCAATTTGGCCATCTGTGAGGCCTTAAAATGGCTTAGAATCCAGTAACTACTCTTTCTGCGCAATAATAGAAACACGCATGAAATAAAGAGTCATTCGCTGAAGATATCATCAGCTTTTTGAAAATTTCACTTGCTAAATACTAAATTTTAAAGTAATTCATCTTGATTTACAAAGCAAGTTTCCTATGCCCACTGGCTTTAAAAAGATCTAGAAGGCTGTCCAACTCAATTTTATCGGCGATATCTCTTTTGATAAGATGCTCCAAGCGCTGGTCTGACATTGAAGCACGCAGGTATGTATTTATTATCTTGACCTTACTGTGAGCTCTTTCACAAGATGCCACTGTTACTGGCAATGTAGCAATGATTTTCACGACTTCGAATGAATCTGGGAAGACATTGCTTAATCCATTTTTCGCAAATATGTTAAGCAATGTTGGAAAGCAGAGCCATTTCTGTGGCATTTGGATTGCTTTGTCCTTCTCTGCTCTTTCCTTTTCCTTCAAGTAATCTTCGTATTCCTTTTTCCAAAGTTTAACTTTGTTTGATTTTGAGAATAGCGTGAACTGACTGCCAGCACGCTCACTATCGACGTCATAAAAAGCTGCGAGCTGTTTGACTTTTCCGACGTTTTCTTCAAACAGCTTTGTAGGGTGGAATGTGCTTGCTTGAAGCAAAATTTCGCAAGCATGAGAGGAAAATCTTCTGTCGAGCTCAGTGCTGAGTCGATCAACGAAAGGATAGTACAGATCTCTCCTGAAACGATTCTTTTGATACAGCGATGGATCTGGCTGATCTTCTTGCACAGCACTGCTTTCTCCATATAGGATTTCAGAGCCAGTGCGAAAATGAGCTGGGATCGTCCGCTTCCTCTTCGCGAGCCCTTCTTCTTCTAAACTCGTTACTTTGAGGTGCGTCACTTGGCAGTAATTCTCCGCTTCTTGAACGAATTCTTCCATTTTTGCTTCGTTTCTGAGGTCATGAAGAGCTTGCTTCAAGGACTGGACGCCAGAGACAGCTGAAACCAGATCCCTATCTTCAAACTGCAAATATTCCGATACAGATTTGCATAAAGCGAAGCACTTTTTTAGCACAAGACATGCTAAAATAAGCTTGAATTTCTGGATCCTCACAAGCAAACCCTCAGCTGCGGATTCCCCTTCAACTGACATCTCCTTTAGCATCTCTACTATGGCTGGCATTGTGTTGACTACCATATCAAGGTTATCACTTTTAGCTGCCCATCTTGTGTCTGAGAGTATGTGCAGTGCGATCTTCCCCTTCGTTATTCCCTTTTCTTTCAGTTTTTTTTTCGTACAACGCATGTCTCTTTGGAGAACCTTCCAGATAGCGGTATATCGAACCTATGATGTCAAATACATCGTTAACTGCTGGAACTGTATCCACACCTTTTTCTAAAACAAGATTGAGCCTGTGTGCGAAACAGTGAAAATAGATAGACTTTGTTGCACCGGCAGCTGTCAAATGTTGCTGGACACCCTCGTCCTCAGTTTCCGTTTCATATTTTAAATTCCACTACATACAATTTATGAAGTAACTAGACAGACAAATAACTAAACTAAAGGAATAAAAGATACAGAAAATTAATACATCAGTAAGCAAAATTAATACAATATACATTACACAAAACAGAAAAGATAAATTGTATGGAGGGGAATTACTTTAAGGAGGAGCTCTCTCAGTAGTCAGACTAATCGAGGAGAGAGCACCCCCTGTTTTAATAGTATTTCAGATACATGTGTTGACTTTCACTGTAATTATTTGACAGGGCAGATGGTGACCTTTTTGAGCCTATTCTATGATCAATCTTGATAATTATTTTCAAAGTGAAAAGCTTTGAGTTTACGACGAAAACTAATAGCAGAGGGTGATTTTTGTATATCCAAGGGAATGTCATTCCAGCACTTAGCTCCAAAGTAACGAACTGATCGAAGGCCATATTGAGAAGTATTTTTCTGAGTTAGAAAAATATCACTTTTAGTGGCTTGCCGTGTACCATGTTGATGAACGGATTGAACTAAATCAAAGAAAGAATGAAAACAAGAAGGAGAGATTTTATTTACACAATCATATAGAAAAGAAAGCAGTTTCAATTTAAATAGATCACATAGCTTTAAAATCTTTAAATCAGAAAAGAGAGGTGTAGTGGGAGAAGTAAAGTGTTCAAACGCAATAGCCCTTATAACCCTTTTCTGTAACAAAAATACTGGATTGATATGAGTCTCATAGGTAAGACCCCAAACTAAAATTCCATATTGTAAAAATGGAGAAAATAAAGAGTTGTAAAGACAGACCAAAATATTGATGGGTAAGAAGTGTCTTACTTTGAAAAACATACCACAAGTTCTAGCCAGTTTTTTGGATAGTTCTGTCAAGTGATACTTCCATGAAAGATTTTCATCCAGAAGGACACCAAAAAATTTGATATAACGAGCCTGTTTGATAGGGAACTTTCCAATTTTGATGCTGACAATTTCAGATGAAAAAGGTTGAGGTGACTTAAAAATTATAATTAGTTTTATCAATATTGAGTGACAATTTGTTAACCTCAAGCCACATTTTCACTTTTCTTAATTCCTTGTTTACCACACTTTGAAGCTGATCAAGACTTTCAGATTCACAATAGATATTAGTATCATCTGCAAATAAGTAAAAGGCTAGTTTTGGGGATGAGAGAGGTAAATCATTAATGTAAATCAAGAAAAGAAGAGGTCCAAGAACAGAACCCTGTGGAACCCCACAGGTAACATTGAGATAACAAGAGTAAGATCCATTCACTGAGACACATTGTTTCCTATCTGAAAGGTAGGATTCAAACCAATCTAAGGAGGTTCCTCTAATTCCATAATGTTCAAGCTTCATCAAAAGAATATGATGATTCACAGTATCAAATGCCTTCTGCAAATCAATGAATATTCCACAACCAAATTTGCTATTGTCTAGTGAATTTTTTATGGCTTCTGTTAAACTAACCAGGGCATGGTTAATGGAATGACTGGCACGGAAACCAAATTGTAATGAATACAAGATTTCATGTTTTTCTAGGAATTTATAGAGACGTTCATACATGACTTTTTCTATGATTTTACTGAAAACCGAGAGAAGAGAAATAGGTCGATAATTTGATGCTGTTAGTGGACAGCCTTTCTTGAAAAGTGGAATTACTTTGGCAAACTTCATCTTGTCTGGGAATATCCCAGTTTGAAAAGATTCATTTATGATTTGAGAAAGTGGAGAAGATATCAATGGAGAAAGAGACTTTAAAATTTTCATGGGAATGCTGTTAGGCCCAAGAGATTTGCCAGATTTTAGGACTGAGATTACATCAGATATTTCAAAAGGAACTGAAGGTGAAATGAAAAATGAATTTCCAACTCTGTCACCCATAAAATCCACAGGTGACTTACTGGATCTTGGTATATTTTTAGTGATATCATGAGAAACATTAACAAAGAATTTATTGAAAATGTTTGCAATAACCGCTGGGTCTGATGTAATGTTACCATTTGAGTCCTTAAGTTTGTTAATCACATTCAAGTTGCTTGATTTTTTTATACTTACAACTGATTTAATACCTGACCATAATTGTTTCATGTTGTTGCTGTTCTGTTGAAAGTAGTTATAGTAATAGCTGGCTTTACTTTCTTTCAAGGAAACTGAGACTCTATTTCTAAACTGTTTATAAAGATCAATAAGAGACTGACTGTTGTTCTTTTTGAGCTTTCTAAGTATCCGATCTCGGATGCGCATCATCTTTTGGATTTTGCCATTGATCCAAGGCTTATTCCTGAATTTAATATCTCCTTTAGTAAGTTTCTTCAGTGGAGCGTGAGTTTTCACTAATTCATCCAGGATAGACAGGAGTCTGTTCAACTTAGCATTTACATCTAAAGCACTGTCATTCAAGAAGGTAAGGTCAAGGTTAGGAAAATCATTAAGGAGATTTTCTTCATTGAGGTTTGAAAAATCATGTTGAGAATATGACAAATTCTTATAAGGCATTCCTGCATGCTTGACAATTAGAAACTGGGGAAAATGATCTGTTAATTGAGTCAAAATGTTACCACTTATGGTTTTATTATCTGTGATATTTGAAAAGATGTTATCGATAAGAGTAGAAGAATGTGCAGATACTCTGGATGGATGAATGATGTATGGCAAGAATTGCTTGGAGAAGAGAAAATTAACATAATTAGTGATAGGTGTACAAGAGTTGTAATTCAGAAGGTTGATATTGAAATCTCCTAGGATAAAGACTTGTTTGTTAGACACAGCTGGATTAGACAGAACTTCTTGCAGATATTCACTGAAGGTATCAAAGGATGTGCTTGGATGAGGATAGGCGCAGCAAAAAAGATAATTTTTACCATTTTTATTTTCAATTTCAGCCCAAACTGTCTCAAAATCAGTGCTGTCCTTACTTAAATCTGGTTTGGGAATCAGAGCAAGACCTGATTTTATGTAAAGTGCAACACCACCATTTTGACTATGTGACTGAGATGGAAAATAACTGTAACCAGGAATTTCAACATTAGTTTTATTTTATTTGACATGATGCGGTGA
This sequence comes from Chrysaora quinquecirrha, assembly GCA_014526335.1. Classification (NCBI taxonomy): domain Eukaryota; kingdom Metazoa; phylum Cnidaria; class Scyphozoa; order Semaeostomeae; family Pelagiidae; genus Chrysaora; species Chrysaora quinquecirrha. The sequence continues at coordinate 315,162 of JACTAT010000168.1, read as the reverse complement.
ATATTAGTTTTTGAAAGACAAGATACCACTCAGCTGTTTTACTTGTTGTTTTAACTTGCAGTCTTCTGAACTTTCGCTAGAGTCCGGGAGGTTGTGGGATGCCATGGAGCTAACCTCCCGGACTCTAGCGAAAGTTCAGAAGACTGTGTTAAAAGGCAGCAAGTTAAAAGGCAGCTGAGTGGTATCTTGTCTTTCCAAGGCTAAACTGGTATTATTATTCACCGCATCGCGGGTGTCATAGAAACACACCGCATCGCGGGTGTCAAGGTAGTTCGCTCGCATCGCGGGCGTCAAGATAAAAAGCTAGTCTACTTGTGATGGTAAATACAGGGTATTATACTGTGGAAAAAAGGAACATTATCATCATCACAGTTATCATCAACGTCAAAATTATCATTATCGCCATGGGATTGCCATCATCAACTATAACATTATAATCATCATTAGAATCATCCTCATCATCATCATCATTACCATCATCATCATAATCATCATTATCATAATCATCATCATCATAAGGTCATCGTCATCATCATGCCATTAAAATCATAATAATAATCATCATCACCATCATCATAATTATCATTATCTTCATGTCATCAAAACCATCATCATCATTATCATTATAATATGAAAGCTGAAGGTCAAATATAAGCCAAGTTTTATAAAACAAAACCTTGGGTGGGATAGTGAGTCAGTGAGTCACGGAGGTTAACGGTATCTCTGACTGTGTTCCATCCACTTGAATTCTAATGCACCGTTTCTATGCCCTGTCTGCACTCGGAAATCCTTTTATTAACAGCCTAAATAAAAGTGAAACAGTTCGATGGTAAATGCTTGATGAAATTTTTTGCCGCCAAATTTCCAGATCTACTGAGAATATTCCAAAGGCTTTTGTGTCAACTTAAGAAGCAAAATAAGTAGAATTACTGCTGCGTAAATTCTATATCGGAACGATTTTCATTTTGTGTGTTTGTGCTCTGAATTTTCAAAGGAACATTAAAGTTGAAACCCGAAAAATTTATGGCCTCTTAGTAGTGTTTCATATGCATTGAAACAGAAAAACATCAACTATAGCGTGGCGATTTATGGAAATAATCAAAGCAACAACTCTTCTTGAGAACGGAAAGAATATAAGTAAAATTCCAAATGAATAACAGTCTCCTAGTGTCCTTTGACCCCTGAAAACGTGAAAACGTACTTACCAAAAACACGAAACAACCCAAAATTGCCCAAAACCATCCAAAGCACTCAAAACGAACAATAACTTGATAAAAAGTACCCCAAAACCACCCAGAAATGTCCAATTCACCTTGAATCATCTATAGTGGCAGAAAATTCTTGAAAAATCACCAAAAACTCTCATGTTGTTTGAAATGTCTTTCCTAACTCTTAAAATTCTAATTTCGTCTTGGGACATTTGTTGACATAAAAAGCTTTTACATCGCTGGAGTGGGAAAAGCCTTTTTTGTTCACAACAATAATGTAGTATTGTATTTGAGCGTGAAGTTGAGAGATAAGACAAAATGGCAAGCCGCCAATAAATGTACTGTTGGGAAAGGTATCCATTGTTTGGAAAGCGTGTTTCATTTTGATATCTCAAACTATCTTGTAAGAAAGACTAAATCACAACTAAATCGTAGCAATGCAATCGTGAAGGCTCTGCTACGACCAAAATGTCAACTTTTGTATTTATGGTCGTGGGATAATCGTACAAAAAGAAATTCTCGCATTTCACAATTGTGCGATAGTCTTACGACTGTTAAGATTTTGTATGGAATCCAGGCTTTAAGGCCACAAGTCAAGGAGGATTGGAATAGTATCCCATAATGCATAGCGTACCATTCATATTATCAAATGAGCCGCGTTGTTTTGATCAGTCAAATTCCGATCATCTCATGTTAAGAATGGCGCGAGATCCGAAGAATCGTTCAGTTGGCCTAAAGAAAGTAGTTGAAGTTTTGCATTAGGCTGTTCCTCTTATGAAAAGTATTGACAAAGCCTTCAAATTTTCTGAATTTGTGAGAGAAGAAAATTGCAGTGATAAAAAATAAAATATCAAGGAACAACGGCATTCTTCAAACTTTTACAAATAGAAAGAGCGCCGCCCGTGTGGGATGAAATTTTTCTCAGGAAGTGCCTGGTTAAAAGAGGTTAAAAAAAGGTTCAAGATGATGGGACTTAGTGGGACTTAAACATTTTTCTGGCAGCTAAAGCCTTTTTAAGTGTTATTTGTACAAAAAGTTGTAAAGTCCTCTTTCCTCCCATTCGATAATGAGTAGCAAATTTTGACAAATATTTTTCAACCTTCATGACTTAGGCCCAAAGTGAAGGCAAATGAAAACAGCCAAAAAAATATTGTAAACTGCTGTTAATAAACGAAATTTGTGATAAACCCATGTTAAATTTCCATTTTAACATAATTCACTTCAGTAAACGTAATTTTATCGAAAAACTTTGTCTTTTTAACTGCAATCTTCAAAGCCAGTAATCAAACGAACCAAAAATTATCCGCCATCAGCAAAGCTGTAAATTAAGGCACTCAAAATCATCGCGGGGGGCTTTTCCCATCCTCCTTGGCCACAAGTCATTGAATAAACCCCTGAGAGTTGCACGCAAAAGATTCAAAGTACGTGAAGTGAAAGGAACATAATAGATGGCCGCAATTAAAAACGAAACTTTTGCAGGCCGAGATAAAATCGAAATGTTAACCATCTTTCGGTTCTCAAAAGATTTAGAAAAATAGCGCATGCACTACCTGGGAAGAAAGAGCTTCGATGAAAAAAAGAATCGCATTTCCAGGTGCCCCAGGACTGGAGCCTTTCGTGCGCAATCGAACAATGGGCCACAACAAAGGGGCAACTCATTTGCATATTAAGGAGTTTAGTAATAGAGATAGGATTATCAAAAGAATTCCAAGTTTCAGACAGACCAATAACATCAAAATTTATTTTCAAAGTTGCAAGAGTTGAAACAAGCTCATCTACATGAAGAGAGAGACTTCTAATATTCAAATGAAATAAGGAAAGATCTTTATCTGAAGTATTAAGGGTAGATAAGTCTTGGAGAGTATGATAACAAGAGTTAACATTAGAAGGTGAATGTTCATCAATATCGTAATCATCTAAATAAGGCAAGTTTATAAGACCAGACGTTATTTCAAAGGATGGTGCTGAATCAACAAAAGATGGAAAATCAAAATTATTCAGGTTAGATAATTCTTCATTATCAACTGAACTGAAAGGAAACATAGTTTCAGTACATTTTAAGCAAAACCAAGGGATATTTTCAGGTTCTTTTTGAAGTTCTTCATATTCCTTGAGAGACAAATTATTGCAACGTATATGGACCCAAAAATTGCAATGGTCACAGAAAACTGATCTATGCTGCTCAGGAATTTTTTTGTGGCAAATGCCACATGGAGAGGAATTAGTTTTTGTCACTGACATTTGTTAAGATATGATGGAAACTGACACTGATAAGAACACAAAACTATATTCAAACATGGGCCAAAATAAACGCAAAATAGTAGGGTTTCGCCAAAAGGGCGTACCTTAATCTGTTCACTTTCTCTGGATAGATCATAAAGCGTTCAAGTTCCATCGTGAAGGTTGAATGAGATCTGAGAATCATCTGCAGAGACTCTATCAGGTGGCTTATGTTTGATCACCAACCGATCTCCAATGAAGAAAGCTATCTTCCCCATTTGTCTGGCTTCCAACATCTTGGGGATCTGCTCTTTCCTGCGTTGCAGTGTCTCAGCTGCAAAATCCTGTACGAATCGAACCCCATCTGGTCGTACCTCTCGAGCTTTACGCAATACCATTTCCTTTTGTTTCCAATTGAGAAAGCGAGCAACTATTGGCTTCGGATCGTTGTCATCTCTACGGCCATGACCACGTGCAGTGGATGAGGACGAACTTCTCTGAACACGGTGCGCCCGTTCGATGACTAATTCTTCTTTAATATCAAGCAAATCCTTGATCTTTTCTTTCACTAGCTCCTCTGTCTCACTCCAGGATTCAGATGGGCTTTTTTCCTCCATCCCAAGGATCTTCAAATTGTTTCTACGACTCTGGTTTTCCAAGTAGATTTGCTTACGCGTGATGTCTTCCACCTTCGAACAGCTTCCCTCGAGAAACTCAACTTTGACCTGCAAATCTTCGATTTCTTTCGCACTAAATCGAGCACTTGTCTTCAAATCATTGATATCTGACAGCAGTTCTTTGATTTCTTGTTTAATATCGTCAGTTAACATTGTCACTAAAGTACGAAACGATTTTTCTTGCATTTCCAATAGCTGATTACAAACAGCCAAGGTCACGAATTCCGTCCCAGTCATTTTGCTCGTGCTGTGATGCTGGGAACCAAAATCTAAAATATTCTCTATTCCTCACATAACATCCATAGTAAATACAACTGAACTGAAATTTCTTTAAAAACTGAAAATGATTAATTAGATAAATAACGATACAGCCCTATCAGGCTGTTTCAAGGCCATGCATGACTTCGGAGCTCTCGCAGCACGACCGTCCGCCATTACATCCTTCAATGACTCACTTCCCAGACATATTACTGGCTCCGTCGAACCCCTTCCCCACTAAATTGGCAATGGGAAATTTCATATCTTCTAATATCGCTATGATGATTTCTGCAAGTATTTTTCCTTTGATGCTGTCAACGCGTTCTAACTTGATACAACGTTCCCAGATGCTGAAATCGTACACATATCTAACAATGACTGACATGAATGCTCGTTTATGGGAGGTTACTTCATCGCACTCAATCGAAAAGTGCTTCGCAGATACAACTTCGCCTTTGATTCTCTCAGTAACTACTTGATTCAAAACGCTAATAATTTCATTTTGGGTACCTGGAGAAAAGTAGGACACATTCTGGGGATGCTGCTGTATCCATTTTTGAAGAAGCTGGTGGTACTTTGCCAGAAAGTTCAGCTTCTCGAGAAAGTTACTGCGGTTTTCTGCAGCATCTGATTCATCGTGTCCCCTGAAAGCATAGTTTTGCTTCACTAAATGTCGGATGACATCAAATATCACGCGAACCACTTCTCGATTTTCTTCCCTCTCTTTTTCTTTTCTCGAAATTGCGGCCTGAGCTGCACCAACCAGTTGAACATCAATTGGATCATTGCTGCTTTTAAAATTCTGCATGCGTTCCATTGAGAGGAGATGCATCCTTGAGCTTGCATGCTTTGAAAGTTTCCCATTGGCTCCAGTGGCATTCTTCCATTGCTTAAAACCTTCTTTGGTAAATGTTTGCTCTGAGCTGCCAACTGTAATGCGAAATAGAATGGAATATTAGTTCCCTTTTAACTTTCAAATACCAAGGATTGGATGAAAGAAAATTTGACAAAAGTTTTTATAACTGGTTTGGTTTCCATTACAACAACTATGCAAACAAAGTAAAAATTTAGGTACATCCTGACAACCTCTTTTGCGTGGTGGATTCAACCACCCCATACACGCCACCCTTGACATTTTTTTGATTGCATGCACGTTGAACATAAACACAATTTGAGCAGTTGTTTTTAAATTTTGTGACTTTTAGTATAATGTACGATATGTATTAGACACAAAATCTCCTCATTTTCATTATTTTTCAGCATCTTGCCACTGTAATGGTTTTGTCCAAGGGTACTAAAGTATTTAAAGACATCCAGTGTCATCCGTCTCCAGAGTGAGTTGAAATTTGACATTGGAGATGGGTATGCTGAAAAAAACTTTTCGACTTCATAATTTTATACAGCGAAGTATTGAGGGTGTCACGAAATTCTCCACCCGAAGGTCTAAGTAAGTTTTTCAAACCCGATCCAAAAATAAAGAAATAAAGAAATCTACAGTTTCATCTTACCAAGTGTTCCAAAACATCTGCAGTAAAAACAGAATGCTGCGTCCTTTACAACAGAATATTCCAGCCAGGAGAATTCGTCATACCAACGAGACTGAAACTTGTATTCGCGTTTTCCGATGACTGATCTTGGATATTCTATGATTGGCTTTATAGGCCCGGCGTTTACAACTAATTTTCGAGATGATTCATTCACAATTTTAGCTGAAGGATCGCGTAGATCCATACTTAATACGATGACTACAATTCACTTTTATTCTTCAAAAAACCTTAATTTTTAAACTGCGTTGCGATGTGATCAGCAGATGCACAGACGAGACATTTCGCAAAATATCTAGCAATAGCAATAGAAATGAAATCTCAATTCTCAGGAAATCATTGCGTGGTTAAATCATGACAGATTTGTGATACTTTACAAAGTCATAATTATTACAGGAAATGAATTACAAACAAATGGACTCATTATCAGGAAATGAATAGCAAACAAGATGTCAAATCAATGTGCTCATAATAGTCATAGAAATTGAAACTACGTAATAAAACTACTCAGTAATACAATAGAGAAAATCACATCATGGATAAACATAATTCAAAGTCTCCTTCTCAGCAACCAAAGCTGCACACCCAGATTTTTTGAGTGGATGAAAATCACCCCCCCCAATTTTTTCAACGGATTTTGAAAAATTGGAAAATTGATCTTTGGAAAGACTGGGGTGGACATGTCCACCCCAGTCCACCCCGTGGCGACGCCACTGCTCTGACCACCCGATCTGCAAGCTGTTAAAAGGTTCATCCATAGTAACAAATGGTTTGATGTACAGACTTATCATATAACCAGGTGAATGGTTTCTAATGATTAATCAGGTACCTTGACTGTATGGAAGTGCCTGAACGGCAAATCTATTTCCCTATCGGGACCATCGCCAAGCAACTTTAAAAACTACTTTTATAATCCAAACCCTGACAGCTTCTTTCTTAATCCTGTAAACCCAGAAGAGGTTAATGATATTATAGCAAATCTTGATGAGGGGAAATCAAATGATTCTTATGATATTCCACATAAACTAATAAAATTAATTCGTATGACTATTTCAAAGCCATTTGCACTCATTGCTAACTCATCATTTTCTCAAAGAGTCTTCCCAGAAAAATAAAAATTTGCCAAAGTCACACCGATCCACAAAGGGAAATCAAAGTTAGAGCTAGGGAACTATCGACCCATCTCAATTCTACCTATCTTTAGTAAAATACTCGAAAAATTGGTGAATGCTCGTATGACCAAATTTTTAAACAAAGAGAAAGTCATTTTCAAACATCAATATGGGTTTCAAGAAAACAAGTCTACTTCCTCAGCGATTTTAGACCTTTAATCACTACTAATAAATAATATTGAGAAAACGCTATTTTCTTGTTGCGTTTTTCTTGATTTCTCAAAAGCATTTGATACCGTTAACCATAAGATTTTGCTACAAAAACTAAAACACTACAGTTTTAGAGGGATCGCATATTCTTGGTTTCAGTCGTACTTGCACAAAAGAACACAAACAGTAAATATCAATGGCACAAATGCAAAGAACTCAATGTCAATTGTGGTGTTCCACAAGGTAGTGTGCTTGGACCACTACTGTTTTTGATATATATCAATGATATCCATATGTCTTCACAGATTCTACAGTTTCCATTGTTTGCAGATGACACAAGTATCTTATTTGCTAACAAATGTCTTGATGCTCTAGAACAAACTATAAATTCTGAACTTGCTAAAGTCTCTTCTTGGCTACTGGCCAACAAACTATCCTTAAGTGTCTCTAAATCAAATTTTCTTCTTCTTTGTTCACGTAAGCCCAATAGGAATATACAGTTAAAAATCAATAATATTAATCTTAAACAAGAAAACTTTACCAAATATCTTGGTGTTATAATTGATGATAAATTAAATTGGAAACTCCATATTAAACAGATCAACCTTAAACTATCTAAAGGAATTGGAATTCTATACAAACTAAGACATTTGGTTCCAAAAGAAATGCTCAAATCTTTATACTCATCATTCATTCAATCTCACACACTTTATGGTATATTAAACTGGGGCTGCGCTAGCAAAACTGCCTTGGAACCTCTAAAACGTAGCCTGCGTTGCAGACTCAACTGGTGTTTACTTCCGGGAGAGTTGAGTTGAATTAAAATTTCAAAGTTTCTCTCCCAGTAGAGTCTGCGCATCCAAGCCAATATTCTATTCCAAGGTCATGTGAAGTTCTGAGATTTCTAGAACCGAATTTGATTGGCTGATAGCAATTCCTTTTGTTGCTTGTATCTGCTCCGGTCATAACCTTATCAATCAAAATGGCGCAACTGAAACATCGGAAACTTATTTCTTCATGTTCTCAATTTTTGTCGCGCCCCAGACTTGAGGCAGGCATTATTCTGAGCTGTATTTTTCTCATCTGAACTGTAGGCATTCATCTGTGCACGTAAATCGTATAGCAGTACAGATTTCATTGCCTAGGCCATTTGTAGATCACTCCGTCTGTTCGATTTCTGTTTATTAGATCGCCTCAGTAATTTTTCCTCATTTACTGGATAGACTACATTAATTTTCTTTTGCAAATAACGTCGAGTTTCCTTGAATATTCACTCGGCAAACACATTTTTGAGCAAGTAATTCCTTCTCTGCAGTAGTAAACAACCGACATTGTGAATAACACTAAAAGGCGTTTGAAATCAACAAAAACTTTGCAAAATTTCCCCTTGAACATGAATTCTTAAGGACAAAAGACCTACACAATTATAACACAAGGCAATCTTCATCCGAAGGCTTCTCTCTTCCCTTGATCTCCACAAATTTGAAAAAAGCATTTTTAACATTAGACGGTGTTTTGGAACTCTCTTCCAGAAGAATTGAAAAAGACCAAAAACAAGAATTCATTTGTTAAGAACATGAAATATTTTTATATAATATTTTCTTGCCAATAATACATAACAAGTTACCCCTAAATAAATTACTGTAATTAGGCCCCTAGTATTCATTTGTGCTTAATAGTGTGGTTGTTGTTGTTGGCAAAAAATTGTAAAATTGCTGTAGAACATGTCAACTGGGCACATGGCTCAGCTAGAGTTCTTTTCCATGTGCCCATCAGCGGATTATTTAATTTATGTTTAATTTAAAACAGTATACTGTATTGATTAATTCTGCTGAAAAAATCATCATGCTTTCCTTTTAGCACACATTGATTATGGTATAATTAACTGGGGAGGTACGTACAAAAGTATCTTACATCCTTTAAGGAAATGCATGAAACGTGCTCTAAGGCTGATAACTTTTGAGTCTCAAACAACTTACAGTCAACCTCTTTTCAAAAAAATGAAATTATTATGTTTTGATAACTGCTACAAAAATGAATGTGGCAAATTCATGTATGATATAAGCAACAAAAATGTAGAAAAGCATCTCTGCAATCTTTTTGAGCTGACAAGTAATAAACATAGTATAAGAACCAGACAAGCAACGCCAGGTCTATTTTCATATCCTAGCATGAGAACAAATTCTAAACAGCACAGTATCATTAATAATGGTATTAAAATCTGGAATAGTATTCTAATTACTATGCAAAACAAAAACAAAATGCAAAACATGGCAATGCAAAACAAAACATACTTTCAAAAAGAAATGCAAATTATGTCTCTTGGAAGAAAATTTCTAGACAGAGATAAGGTTTCCCATCGCCATATTAATTTATTCTTAAAATATTTGCTATTATGTATTGTATTTTGGCTTTAATTTTTAATTTTTAATTTCAATTTCATTATTTAATCTTGAAGAATTGATTTTAATTTTAATAATTTTAATGTGATTTTAATTCAAATGTATGGTGGATTAGGAATTTTTTAATTTAATTTGTAATAAATTTTCTTTTCTTCATTTCTCTTTAGTTATTGTTCTGTTACTGTTTTGCAATGCAATTCATTTTACATAAAATTGTAGGTATCAACCTTGACATGTAAATTTAAATAGGGCATTTGGCTTGATAGCTCTTTTGAGTTCTTTTCAAGTGTCCCGAGCTTAAATTTTAGCAATTTTTTAGTTTGCTGTTTAACTTCTAATTAAAAACTTGAATGTTTGATGAATTAAATTGAATTGTATTCATTTAAAGAGAAAAACAAAAACTTCAATGGGATGACAATAGAAATCCCTTTCCCATACTTCAAATTCAAATTTTTTGGGGCTTTCTCTATCATTCAAGTTTACTATAATTATCAAACTTTTGAACTGCAAAAGACGTCACCCTCCTATGGGCTAATTATTGCCCTCTATTGGATAACATTTCCGTAATGTTCATTATTCTCCTTGTTAATATGGAGATTTTTGCTCCAAAAATCATAAACAAATGTACATCAATTGGGGGTCTAGTTTACTCACAGCTAGGGACTGCATACTTCCCAAAATGAAGGTCCCCTAAATTTCACATATTAACAATAGAAAAACAGGATATGGTGTCTTCTCTACAGTTTGGTCAAATGCAAAGACGAAAATATTCGGAAAATAAGCTCCCTTCATTTTCCAGCTTCCCACATGACCAAAAGAAACTACGATCGAGACTTGAACGACACTAGCCAACCATTCATTTCGGTGGGAAAATTTCAGCGGGAAATTGCATATTATCAAAAGGCCTCTTGTAATCAACTGAGAAGTTTAGAAGTTTACAACTTTCCAGAGAGTCACTGTTTAAATCTCGGCTTTTTTACAGAAGCATATGTTTATTTATTTATTTATTTGTGTAAATAAATTTGGAAAACTTGGCAGCAATCGTCTTCAGCAGTTGCCAGTAGGCTTACAGAGCTTTCTTCAGTGAGATTGATTTCAGAAGAATGAATAAAATCGAGAAACCAAGAACACCAACCATACACCTCAGTCTGAAGAAAAAGAATAAAACAGGACTAGAAGCTGGCTTTGTACCACGCACAGATAAAGGTTTGTAAAAGCTCACTTGACTTTTCTGTAGGTTACTATTCTAATAATTCACAAAAATTAGTTGTTATGTGTTCAGTATACAAATGATTTTGTTGTTTCATTTGTCATTGTCATTAATTATGTCAACTAAAAATCAAATGTATTACCACTAAACCCAAAAGTAAGTTTAAACACAACAAAAAAGGCAAAAACAACAACACAACAACAGCACCAATAATAATAATTATTGTACTAGTAATAGCGATGATGATTGCAATGTAGAAACATTAGAAGCTGAAACAGTTTGTTTTTCAGCTGCTTATATTTATCCCAATTTCTTTGACAGATGGTTGGGGCGAAGTTGTCAATAAGAAATCACACTCAGATGGAGTACCAACGATAAGTTCAATAACATAGTTATTGGAGTCGTGGTATGGTAACATAGTTATTCGCGATATAGGGACTCCGGCCTTCTGCGTGTAAAAAACAGCCACTATCCACTAAAAAATTGGCAGAGCCAGTCAAATTGCAGCAGTTCATCTGCTTTTTTTACTGGCTTAATAAATTCCTCCCAATCTTATTGGGATTCGATTTTGCATCAAATCGAACGATAGAGCAACATGTAGCCAATCAGTGAGCAGCAGAAACAAGAAACAAACCTTTGATCATAACATTCGAATCTTGAAGACGATTTTCATCTAAAACTGGCCGCTTTATGATATTTTCAGGATGAGTCTCAGTGTAGCAAATTACTGTCGTTGTTGGTCTAGATTGCTGGAGTGGAAAATGAGACACGTGTAATAAGTCTATTGCCTTACTTTTAAATGTAGCAAAGTAGTTAGTTTCAACAACAGTCATCTTCACCATATAGCATCAATTGCCAATTGTTACCATGTTTGACAAGACAAGAATAACCAATGCATTTTCGCAAATTCCTCCAATGCATTTCAGCATCTGATTTTGAAATGAATCTTTACGAATACATTTACCAGAAAATTCCTGCTTCTCCAAAACTTCTATCTATTCAAACTTCCATCTATCAAAGTCTTCCATCTTTTCTACTTCCAGGATATCCTAGAGGAATGGACAGTTAAAGGCATGTCACGAGCAACTCAGAATAATTTAGATTTGCCGCCTGAACATCAGGCAGGCAATGTGATTTTTACCAAGGCAAAAAATGCAAAGCAAGAAACATTAAGTTCTCTAACTTCAGTTCTCTGACTGTCCGGCAATCGAAGCAACATTAAATAGGAAAAAATAATTCAATGCTGTAAAGGTTGGAAGCCAGCCTTTAACTGCTGTCGACATAAAGAACATGTTGAAAGTGTACCAACTACAAAAGAAGAAAACCAATACAAGTTTAATTGAAAAATGGTAAGATGCCCCTTTAAGAGTCCCGACACCAAAATGCAAACCTCCGCAAGCAAAATTGATAAGCAATTTCAAAAACTGGGTTTTGCAATACAAAGATTCAAAAATTTTGTTATATTAAACAACATCAATTGCTGACTTTATCACCCTCTGCAGCGAAGGCTGGTTAGAGCTCCAGATGATCTGAGGATTTTTACCCATCATCAACTGCCGAAACAATGACATTTTGTGACCTGATAGCATTGAATGATAGTGACCTTGAACGAAAATTGGCAGAAGAACTCAGTAATGTCAACCAGATTGCTTTCACTTTGCATGTAGGAAGAAATGGTCGCCAGACATGTTTCTTCTCATTTATTGCCCGGTAATCATTGGTCACTCTTAACAGTTAATCTTCAAGCTGGGTCCTTCCATTATTTCGACAGCTTGTGTTGGCCAGTTCCAAGAAATCTAAGACAGCTACTAGAAAGGGTGATCATTGCAGAAAATAAGGTGTCCTTGATCAAATTGACAATCCCAGACAACATTTCATGTACACATCCTACCATTGACACTACCCATAACTGTAATGGGAGCTGCATGATAAACTATCCAATTCAGCAATGCAGTAATATCTGCGGCCCTGTCTCCATTCTCATGGCAACAATATTTGTAAATACACCGTCATACTGGCAAAATGTTATTCAGTCAACAGATCGTATATCATCTTCCTGGATAGGACATCCTACTCCTCATTCATCGTACAGTCGAAAGCTTATATCGTGGCTGATGAAGCAGCGTGTAGAAATGTCAGACCACGGTATCTGAGATGAGAAGAATTGGATAGATGTCAAAATCGATGGACATGCTTTGACTGAAGAAAAGCGTATGGAAAATATGTCTAAATGCAAGGACATGACAAGAAGACATCGCGAGGAAAAATCACTATCGATCGTGCAAAGCAAAATCCAACTAATGTAATTGAAATTGAAGAGTTGTCAGACAAAGAGGACACTCGTTCTTCTTGGTTGATAGACTTGTTGTTTAAACCTTCAAGCTTAAATCGAGGGAATGTGGTCAGCGGACTTACATTGAAGGATTTGGACAGAAAATGCTTAAAGAAATGGCTTGGTCAAATTTCTTTAACAATGTCAATAAAAACAAGTTAGATTTAATAAGAATGATTTCAAAATACTTCTGCTCGTCTGAAGGGAGGCAGACATTCAGTGTACCTCTTATAATAACTGAAGAGACAAGAACTCAGAGGATTACAGGCAAAAGAGTCGAAGATATGTACGAATGTAACCACGAAGAAACTGACACCAGATTAACTTTCCATGCTGCAGCACAGGTCACCAACGTTGTTGTTGTAGCAAAGAATACAGATGTATTGATTCTTCTTGTGCATGCATACAGCAAATTAAGACCCTCGAAGAGATGGTTCATGAAGATTGACCACGAGAAATTTGCAGATATCGAAATGATTAGTGATAAATTTGGCATTCACGTTTGCCAGTATTTGCCGCAGATACACGCAATATCAGATTGCGACACAACTTCGTATTTCTTTGGAGTGGGTAAAATTAGAGTTTTGAAAAAAACGTTAGAAGAGCAGAATTCCCTTTCATTGTTGGCATCATTAGCTAAGACACCTACATTGACAGAAGAAGGGTTAAAAAATGCAGTGTTTTTTATTCAGACCATCATATATGCAAGAAAGCCCGACGAAGATCTTGTTGCTACAAGAAATTCCCTGCCTATAAGGTAAAAAAAGAAACTTGTCTGGGGCATTTTGGACATACAATGCAACTTGGACACTTGCAGATCCCAGAACAAATCCGGCAAAATATGCCTGGTAAGCTAGTGAAGGGAGTTACTATTGAGTCTATTTTAGATGGTATTCGTGACAGCACAGGCGATGGAATATCTCGAGAACACCTAGTCAATTGCAAAGATATTATTAATGTAAAGCACCAGCTGAATGTCAATTTAATGGAAAAGGACCCTAAAGACATGAAAAGTGTTCAGTATTGGATGAGTGAGCTTGAAAAGGGGGACTCTAACCCTATACTTATATACAAGCCACAAGGCACAACCGGATATTCCCTGCCAAAGGAGGACTTTTTATTTGGACTGCAGACAAGATACCAACAAGATAAGCTTATCAAGCATGAAGAAAATATTATCTGCATGGATGGAACACATAAACAAATCAGTACGACTTTCAGCTGATTTCAATTCTAGTGTTCGACGAATTTGGAGTGCTGGTTGCTTGGCTCATTTCTAACAGAGAAGATCAACTGGTCCTTTTTCCATTTCTAGCAGCTATCACAGCAAGGACAGGGCCCATCAAAGCCAATGTCTTCATGTCCGATGATGGTAACAATTTCTACAAGGCGTGGATTCTTAACTTCCCAAGACCACAAAAGAAGCCAATCTGCGGTTGTCATGTAGACAAAATTGGCCAAAGGGGCTTAGGTTGCATATTTCAATGAAGAATGACATGGCGAAAGTTTATTCCGCCCACAAAACAATGCAATTTGAGGATAACGAAAGTCAGTTTCCAAAGCAGCTAATAAAGAAGGAAAAGGAAAAACGAACATATAAGCTGAGAGCAACGGATGAACGCCATAAAAAGGCAGGGAAAATTCAAGACAATGACGTTCTTAACTCTAACCATGCCACTTGGAATGTTTGTTGACAGGAAGATGAAGATCAATTCTATTCCATCAAGCTGATTAAAGAATCAAGCAACTACCACATTCACTGCTGAAGATGCGGAGTTTTTCAGCATATTTACTGATGTGGGTGCACTGATTTCAATGTCCGAGGAATCCCTTGCAAGCATATTCATGCAGTGCACATGAGACAGCCCAAACCAAGCTCTGATGTGAATTTGAGGGCAATTAATGAGGCGCCATTTATTGGGAATGGAGAAGAGGAGAACAGAGAGTATTTTGAAGACATGCTAGCAATGAACTCTGAATGAACAGACCAAATGTTTGATATTTATAACATAAGGACTTCATTCATGGCCAAAATTTCAGACCTAACAGAAATTGTGCAAAGTTCGACAAGTCCATTAGCACTGCATACTGCAATGGCACATGTCAAATCTGCAATAACAGTTGCGCAAGGCCTTGAGCACCTAGAAAATGAGCATACCTATGATTTGAAACCCAAAGCATGCATTCCTCCAAATAAAGATTTTGATGTTCAACCACGATTTCTGAAGACAAAGAAACAGCCAGCAAAGCCACCTAAAAGTCTCTCACTGCCAACAGCAAAAAAAAAGAAATGCATTAAAAACAAGCTGTCAGAGGAGATTCCAGAAATTGTTGCATTTTGCTTTAAGGAAAATGATGCAACCAACAATGAAGAGATTGAATGGGTTGAATGCCCTCAGTGTGGATTATGGGCTCATTGGGAGTGTGATGGCAAAAGTGTGTCGAAGAAAAATTACATTTGCTCGATTTGTTCATCTGTTTCACAGTCACAATTGTCTGAAGCACATATTTGTAATAAGTAACCAAGTTATCTGTAATAAGTAACTAATCTTTGTTCTGAAGCAGAGTATCCATGGTTTCAAGGTAGGCATTGATATATTGGTAGAACTGGTATTAGTACAATCTGAGTTTCTGTATGTAAATAGGCTAATCACAGCAATCTATCTTTGTCTGAAGCACAGAAATTGTGCTTCACATTGAGGTTATATATTCACTTGATAGAGCTTGGTAATCTGAGTTGATATGTCTACATAGGCTAAACATAATTTTATTGCGATATGCAGCTCATCTGTAGTCTGAAGCACAGTATAGATACATGCAGCAATGTGTTTTTATATCATAATAACAACTTATTTGACAAATTGTCAAAAACAATGTCAGTGCAATCCTATTTAGCAGTTGGTATTTTTACAGTAGATTTTGATTTAGTTTATTTGTTTTTTTTTCATTACTGTTTTTCCGATTGTTTATGTTGTAATTTTGTTACATTTTTTAATATAAATCAAATGCATGCAAATTTTCGTTATTAAATAAGTACCCTACCTATGTGTCTTTTATATACTATAAAACACTAAGCGTATTTTTGGCTTTACTGTAGGAAAAACAGTTAACTTATAATACTTGCATTTAATTATACATTGCCATTTTTCAGCTGGTCACTGCTTTTTATCTTCAATATTCCTCTTAGCATATCTAGGCTATCAAAAGACAAGCACAACGACGTCCTAAGGCCTAGGCCTTCCAGTAGACCTTGCATTTGCATAGAGAATACCTAACTGCTAGATAGTCTATCAGTTGCAACAATATTGAACGTTTTTTTAGGATTTCGGACTTCCACTGACCCTAGATATTCTCCTCTGCAGATAAATTCTAGCTTCATCACTCGTCGTGCACATTTTTCGTCGCTTGCCTATGATTTGGCTATTACAGTTCTGATTGGGAGGTATGCAGTCCCTAGCTGCAAGTGTCTAGTATGATCCTGATAATATAAACATTTGTGATTCAAATGTCTGTACATTAGGTTTTTTCCTCCAAAAACAGAACAGCACTATATAAACAAACAGGGTTTCAATGTGGTCCTAATATCAGTGAGAAGACTTTCAAATATCTATTGAAAGTACAAAATACAATTACACCAACAAGAGTTTTCCACCTAGCAAGTGATACTTATAGTCCAGGTGCTGACGGCATGACCTACTTGCAATTTGGGCGGGACTTTTAAAATTTAGATAAATGTGTTCAAAATCATGCAAGAAGTACAAATTTTCCTGTTGGCCATGCTGAATTTTCTTGTGAGGCACCCCCCAAGCAATTGACGTTTCTAGCAAAGTATGCCTGTTTTGCTTTGAACACGCCATTTTCCTTGGACGATTTCAATGAAGTTCACACAGGCGATTTGTAAAACGAGAGCCAAATCCAGGGGGGCACTGGTAATTTTACTCTGTTGACGGGGGTTGGAACAAGAGAAAAATAAATTTGTCTGCAAAAACATAAGCCCAACGCGAGAAATAGGGAATAAATTTATATTAAAAAATTTTTATAGGGCTAAAGCAGACTATAGGAAAATTTCCCAAGCCATGTAATAAGTAATAAGTAACTATTACATGTGTAAAGTTATTAAAAAAGGTTTAAAGTTGGTCTAAAGTGAGTTACTGTATTTCTTCGAATACAGCTCAAGCTCTGGTGGAATAAGCACCCCATTAAATAAATGCCCTCTTAAAAAGTCAGGACTTTAGTTAAGTGCCTTGGGTGCTAATTCAAAGAAATGCAGTATATGATAAGCATGTATCTAAGCCTAAAAATTACCACAACAATTAAGCAAGTTGTATAAAATCAAAGAACATTCAAAATCTGTCCCATCTTTGGTTAAATCGCATAGAGTATCTGAGTCTTAATCAGATTCACCAACTGCTTCATCTTTGTAGCTCCATTGCTCAGTCTTCATCTTCATTATTTGCGACGTTGTTACATTGAATACATCCACATAAATCTGTGCATCTTAACCCATAAGACTTGCAGACACAATGGTGGTCTTTGCAGTTTGAATTTTTGCAGTCACAAGATACAAGCTCTAGAATGGGCTCGGGTGCAGGTTTTTTTGTCATCCATGTAACTTCCAGCATGTTACGGGGTAGTAGCTTCCAGCCATACCCATCTGGCGAAGGTACAACTGGCGAACTTTCCAGCCTTCCTTTAAGTATAGCAGTTGGGTATGAAACGCATTGGCAGTGCATAAAAAGCTCATCTGAAGTTGGTGGCAGCTTCTGTTGCTCTGGAATTTCCCTTTACTATTGCAGAATTTTGCATACCTTGCCTCATCAACGTCATTTATTTTCGTCTGACTGTACAATCTGCAAACAAACTCTTGTATTACTTAAAAGAGATCCGTGTTGAATGCGAAGGTGTCAAGCTTTCTTGAGAAATGCGAAAACCTCTTGGAACCTTTCACTTTTCTCTAAAATCTTAAAAAGCTTTTGCTTTTCCAGCACCATGAAAGGCGCTCTTGTAGTCACATCCAGTGAAGCAGTGGATAGCGGGAAGACACTCTGTTAAAGATTCACCAAAATTATTATTGGTAACAGTTATATCAAGAATTCTTATTTTATTTTTTGTTCCAATCTGTATATATCACCATATGTCAAGCTTTCTTGAGAAATGTATTGAATATATTGGCACATCACTATCAAGGGTAACAATGACTGCATTTGAGAACCCATGCTGCTGGCATGTTGACAATGAAATAGCATTTTGGTGTCTGCCTATTCTTGGCTGCATGTGAAATCTTCCAACTCCGACATGACAACACTTTCTTCCTCCGCACGAATATGGTAACATTTGTAAACATACTTCTCTCTGCACTTATTGTAATTACTTTCTCTTTTATTTTACAAACCTTCTTCACTTTCATGGTAGCAAATGTTTTTAACCTGAAGCTCTTTATTGGCTTGTCAATTGGAATTACGTTGTTTTGAATTCAATCATCGATAAATTATTTTAAAGCTTCTATTCCAAGGGCATGAGCGTTGAGAAGGTCTTCCTTGACTTCTTCGTGAGCTTGCATGCCAGATGAGATGTTATGCAGAGACAGTCTGCCATCGAATGGGTTTTCCCATGACTTAAGAAATTCATATTTCTGTCTAACTGCTCTTTCGTCAAAATGTATGGGAGCTTTCCCAATGTCCTTTGTTACAGAAAACTGTTTTTTCAAAGCCAGTGAGACATTCCAATTTTTCCATGCACCTAGCCGCACAATGACTGGTGAACACCCATCTTTGGATAGTTCCAGCTGATGTGCTGTATCCTATAATGCTGTATCCTGTACCTGGACACTTTGGCTGCTTGTTGATTGTCTGCTCAATGCAATGGACGGACAGTATTGAATTAAATTTACCTGGCTGGCATCAATCTGCGAAGTTGAAATTACTAGAGATGAAACAACATATGAAGAAATTCATCTCCTCAAACTTGTCATTAAATTCTTCAAGAATGAGAGCTTAGAGCCATTTTTGATTATATAGAAAGTTGCCACACACTTTACACCAAAAATGCAAGAAAAATATTACGGAAAACCAGACTCACCAAAATGAATCATACACCCTTGGATGCGGCTGTGGTAGCTTTTGAATTTCAGCCAAATAGTAAGTCAAGTAGCGCAAATATCCAAGGCAGCATTCTCTCTGTTGCTTGATTGTGTAACAACCAAATGCCTTGATGCACAGAGCGGATAAACACAAATAAAGTGCCCATCATCTGTAAGAACAAAAACCAAAAGTAGCCATTAGACCTGCCTGTTCTCAAACTGTTCAAAGAGAGTTAATACAGTGTCATATTGTGAAACCAGTGCATTCAGCATTGTAGAGTGAGTATGTTTTATTACCCTTGCTAGTTCGGGAAACAACCACATCACTTTTCATTCATTCACTCATTCATTCATTCATTCTTTATTTTATAATGCAGGTTTAATGTTTGGCAACCTCTTGTTGGCTGATGTGGACCTGCAACTTAAAAGTTCTAAACAAAAATAATTGCAATACAAAACCCTTATACCTAACTTAAAACCTTGTTATCATATCTCTATTTCATGCTGGTTAAATACCATTTAAGCAGGGTTAATGTCGAAAGAAGCTGAGTTCTAAAAAGTAACAATATGCTGATCAGCGTTACAGCAGTGGTGTGCCTCCTCTTGAGTCCGAGGTTTATGTTTATCAGCATTTATGATTAACCACTTGTGAACTGGGATGGTGATTTAAGAATTTAACTTAATGGTTTGGAGTTGTTTTCTTCCTACGAATTAGGTTATCTTATCTTTCCCTAATTGGTAGTTATAGTGTCATGACAACATAACTGCTATACAAAATTTAGTATTGCTGAGGGTGTGTCAGTTGAAACTCCTATGGATAGCCTTATAAGTATATCTTTTGTATTCGAACCTTTGTTTTTCTGGTACATAAGCGATCGGATTAGCAACCGGCTTTTCAGATCGAACAGTTATCAGTTAGGATATGACCGAATTATCAAGACACGCAATTTCTGTTGGCTTATTCGTTCGTTGGTAATTTGGAGCAGCTCTGGTATCTTGAGATTATATTTCCCGAAAGTCGTCTAAGGACAGATTTAGTCAAGAGTTTGCAGCGGCGTCTTTTCCGTTGAGACCGTTCTGATTTTTATCTTATTAACTGAAATAACTCTGGGTAGTCATTAATCATGTCTGAAGAACGGAACGATGCTCATACCTCTGAAGGACAAGGTACTGAGTCACGTCTATCGGCTTTGGAGTCATCAATTGCGAGTATTCAAGAAACTCTTAACGTTGCTCTCTTGGGTCAGAAAGCTCAAAGTTCATCTCAAGGTGCAAGTAATTCCCAGATAAGGGGCCAGGTGCCGCCTCGCAAGCCCCAAATTTTGTAGAGGTTGCGACCTCAAATGCTAATTCCAGTGGCTCATTGACTCAGAGCCTTTCCAGTCAGAGTATGGCATCTCTCACGCTACCGTTTTCGTGTACACCCAATGAAAAAACTGGTTCTTGGGTTCTTAACCCTCAACCATTCAATGTCAATGATAATTCACCCGTTGTTGTTATGGGAGGTCTTCCTCCTGTCCCTGGATTCATTGCTGCTATGATAGACAAGAATAAATATGTTGATTTGACGTTGCTTAGACTATGTAATTTGCCTAAGTTGCCTACCGTAGCCCCTACGGGTGCACAACTGGATCGTCTGCTTCAAAAAGAGCTGAAACCAATTGTTTCGTTTGTTGATTGGGCCGAAGCATAGGCGGTGTTTGCATCCGTTGTTGCAAAGAAACAGCCTGATAAGCTCCCATCATTGATATCGTATTTTTTGATCATTGCTAAAGCTAGCCGCGATGTTCCTGGTCTAGGTTGGCTAGAATATGATAAAGCATTTCGCAAGCAGGCGGCAAATAATCAAAGCTTGTCTTGGTCTATTATGGACCCAATGTTATATACAGCTACAGTTTTGACAAGGGGCGCTCAGCTTTCTTCGTCTAAAGGGGGAGCAGGGAGACAACCACCCCACAGCACAATTCGCAAGGAACCTTGCTTCGCTTGGAACCAGAGATATTGTAAATTTGGGGCCAATTGCATCTACAAGCATGTCTGTACTACTTGTGGAGGGGAACACAAGGCTTCTGAGTGCAGTTCCAGAGCTACTACACGTCCTCTTAGTGGTTCTGGTGGTACAAAGAGGCAACGCTCACCCTCGCCGGATCAGAGTAAATCCCGCAGTAAGAAATGACTAAATGCCGAGACATTTTGTTTTAACTATCACTTTGCTTTACCTGCTGTTATAACACCGTTGAACATTTGCGTCTGGTGTGATTTTTTGCGTTTTTCTCTACATCCAGAAGCTATGTGGGTTCTTAATGGGATTACATTTGGTTTTGATATTGGGGTGCGAGGTGGCAAAGCAAAATTGCCCTTCCGCTAGGCAAAAGCCTGAAATTATCGATTCTTATCTCAAAGAAGAGCTTAAATTTGGTTCGATTGCGGGCCCATTTTCTGAACCTCCTTTTGATAATCTTCAGATAAATCGTTTTGGTGTTATCCCCAAATCAACTGTTGGTAAATGGCGCTTAATAACTGACTTGTCGTATCCTATTAATCACAGCGTAAACTATTTCATACCAGATAGTTTGGCTGAGGTTTCTTATGTTGGTATCCCTGAAGCCATTCAGAACATTATGCAGTTTGGTAAAGGTACTTTGCTGGCTAAATTTGATATCAAAAGAGCCTATCGTTTATTACCAGTACGTCCTGAAGATAGACATTATCTGGGCATGAATTGGCAGGGTCAGTTTTACGTCGATTTGGCTTTGCCATTTGGATTAAGGTCTGCACCAAAAATTTTTACAAGATTTGCAGATGTCCTTCAATCAATTTTTGAATCTCGTCGAAACGAGGCTGTGGTGCAACATTATTTAGATGATTTTCTTATTATTGGAAAACCGGGTTCTGACGAGTGCCAGAAGTTACTGAATACTTCCTTTGACATTTGCCAGCGCTTGGGCGTTCCATTAGCTGAAGAAAAAACAGAGGGTCCCTCCACAACATTAACCTTTTTGGGTTTTGTGTTGGATACCGAAAAATTAGAAATGCGGTTACCAAGGGAAAAAATTGAAAAAATAAAGCAGCATCTTGAGTTTTGGTCTAGTCGTAGATTTGGTCCTAAGCGACAATTCCTGTCACTACTCGGCAGTTTGCAGCATTGCTGCCAGGCCATTGTTTTGGCACGCCCATTTTTGCGGAGATTGATTGACCGAGCATCTTCTGTAAAAGAATTGCATCACAACGTGTATCTTTCGTCGTGGGAAAGGGATGATATTTCCTGGTGGAATTCCCTTTTATCTCAATGGAATGGACGTAGTTTATTTTTGTACCGTACTTGGGAAAAGGCCCCAGATATAAACATTTCATCTGATGCTGCAGGGAGCGTAGGTTATGCGGCTATATTTGGAAATCAGTGGTTTGCAAATCGTTGGCCTGCGTGTGCTGATGCGTTAAACATTGCAATTAAAGAATTAATTCCGATTGTTTTGGCTGCAAACATTTGGGGGGCGTCATGGGAACGTAAGCGTGTGGCTTTCCGTTGCGATAACATGGCAGTGGTTCTTTGTTTACAAAATGGAACTTGCAGGGACCGTCACCTGGCCTTTTTACTCCGGGAATTGTCAATTCTAGCGATTACGTGTAATTTCACCTTCACTGCAATCCATATTCCAGGTGCAAAAAATGTTCGTGCTGACGCTCTATCTCGTTTTGATTTTCAGAGTTTCTTCAACGTTGCCCCAAATGCGGCTTCAGTTCCTCTGACGGTGCCAGAAACGTTTCTGATGAAGCTAATTTCGCCTCCTTGGACAATGACTGGCAGCATTTGTTGAAAAATGCTTTAGCTCAGACCACTCAGAAAACTTATGCCTCCGCGCAGAGACAATTTATAAACTTTTGTAGTGACAATGGATTTTTAAACATTAATAGTTCACCATTTCCAGTTTCCGAGTTAATCTTGCTTCGTTTCATTGCCAGTCTAAGTAAAACTTGCACGGCTTCAACAGTTCGCGTATATTTGTCTGCAGTGAGGGCACTTCAGTTACAAAATGGTCATACTGACCCGCTTATTGGTTGTCTTCGCTTATCTTTAGCAACCCGCGGTTTACGAAGGATCAAACCTGTTTCTACACGGCGAAAAATGCCTATTACTTTATTGGTTTTACAAACAATTAAAGTTCAGCTTGATTTTACGCGTTACGCTGACGTTATGTTTTGGGCAGCGTGCTGCACGGCATTTTTTGGTTTTCTCAGAGCCGCTGAATTTACTGTTCCCCCTGATGGTTTCGATGCGAGTAGACATTTAACTGTAAGCGATGTAACAATTGATAAGAAGCCTGTACCAGACCAAGTTTTTCTAAAGCTGAAATATTCAAAAACTGATCAGTTTGGACATGGTTGTTCAGTTGTTATCGCACGATCTGAAAGTTTTTTATGCCCAGTGTCTGCTCTTATGTCTTATTTGCAAGTTCGGGGTAATTCAGCTGGACCCTTGTTTGTTTTCTCCAATGGATCGTATCTTTCAAAAACGAAACTGAATAATCGTTTGCAAAAGGTTTTAACCCAAGTTGGCTTGCCAAAGACCTTTACTCTGCATAGTTTTAGAGTTGGTGCTGCTACAACTGCAGCCTCTCTGGGCTTTCTAGACTATTTGATTCAAGCCATGGGGCGTTGGACGAGTGATGCCTATAAAGTCTATATTAAACTTCCTCAGAGACAATTATTTTCAGCTTCGAAAGCTTTGAGTTCAATGAATTCTTTTCGCTAGTGTATTTATTTACTGTAACATGTCATTGAAAGTTTGTTAGATTGTCCTGGCCTTTCGTTTCAATTACAATACTTTTACCATCTATGTCGCAAAAACAAGCAAAATTTTAAAGACTAAAAGGGCATATTCAAAAGATGCCTTTATTCAGCATTTAAGGAATTAGAAGGGCATTTGACAGCTATTTCTCAAAATAACTTGAACTAATGTTTTTTCTTTTCCCATTTCGGTATTAAAAATGAACGGTTTTGAAATTCGATTTCTTAGATTCCTATGATTGTATCTACCGAATTGTAGGGTTTAATTGAAAATAAGTAGGTTGGCTAATTGGATTCACTCGTAGGCGTTCCTTTCGATTTGATAGGCTTTTAACAGCATGAGCATGGATTTATACCAATTTGTTTTGGATAAGTACATTGTTTCTTTATTACTCCCATTTGTTCGTTTTGCTAATCTAATGTTGTGTTATGTTGATTCTAAGTTGCTAGATTTGTGGCTTATTTTTATTGTCGGTATTTTCTGAATTTTCCTTGGTGTCGTTTAAATTCTAATATCGAGATAACTCCCCTAACACGTGAAGCCCAATGCGGCAGCAACCTGCGCTTATGAGAATGTGCAGGCGCAGTGTTAAAATGAATAAATGATCAATGATGTTGTGTGATGCATCAATGCTTAACTGATGTGTGATACATTGATGCTTAAATGATTAGATTAAATTATGTTGTGTGATACATCAAGGCTTAAGTGATTAAATGATGCTGTGTGATACATCAATGCTAAAGTGATTAAATGATGTTGTGTGATACATCAATGCTAAAGTGATTAAATGATGTTGTGTGATACATCAATGCCAAAGTGATCCAATGATGTTGTGTGATACATCAATGCTAAAGTGATTAAATGATGTTGTGTGATACATCAATGCTAAAGTGATCCAATGATGTTGTGTGATACATCAATGCTAAAGTGATCCAATGATGTTGTGTGATACATCAATGCTAAAGTGATCAAATGATGTTGTGTGATACATCAATGCTAAAGTGATCAAATGATGTTGTGTGATACATCAATGCTAAAGTGATTAAATGATGTTGTGTGATACATCAATGCTAAAGTGATCCAATGATGTTGTGTGATACATCAATGCCAAAGTGATCCAATGATGTTGTGTGATACATCAATGCTAAAGTGATTAAATGATGTTGTGTGATACATCATTGCTAAAGTGATTAAATGATGTTGTGTGATACATCAATGCTAAAGTGATTAAATGATGTTGTGTGATACATCAATGCTAAAGTGATTAAATGATGTTGTGTGATACATCAATGCTACAGTGATTAAATGATGTTGTGTGATACATCAATGCAAAATTAATAAACGATGTTGTGTGATACATCAATGTGAAATCGCCGGTGCTGCCACCTTTTTAGGCAGGCGTAGCCTTATGCTCACTGCCCTCTTTGGCTATTGCTTTCTTTAGAAGGGGAGGCTAACTGCCGGTGAGGTTAGCTGCTCTCTGTCCCTTCCACTTATTGGTTTTTGAGTTCGATTTTATGAAATCATGACTTTATTCCTGCCAATCTTATTTAGGTTTTTTAGGGTGGGGAGAAGTTGTTTTATTTGTTAGGGTCTTACTTACGGTTGGTGATTGGGGTCACACTGCGTGTTCTGTGGCCGTAGTTTGCTTTGCAAATCGGAATCACCGACCGTAAACGTAAATTTCTGCTCAAGCAAACGGGTTGGTACACTGACAGCCCATTTTCTTGAGAAACATTAAATGCATTAGCAACCGGCTTTTCAGATCGAACAGTTATCAGTTAGGATATGACCGAATTATCAAGACACGCAATTTCTCCCTCCCTCCCTATCCCTCTTTTTATTGATTTTTGATTATATGAGTTTTTCATTATTTCATTTTTGCAGTTGACCATTCTGGTCTTCGTTGCAAGGTGTGCCTCCGTAGTTTGCTTTGCAAATCGGAATCACCGACCGTAAACGTAAATTTCTGCTCAAGCAAACGGTTTGGTACACTGACAGCCCATTTTCTTGAGAAACATTAATAGTATCTTAAATACAAATATAGCTAATGACTAAAAATACACAAAGGTATCAAGATCTTTATTCATATTTACAATGGTTCCCTTACTGAACGAAATTTGTTCGATTGTTTTGCCATTCTTTGTCAACGATTTCTTAAAATTTAACAAATTGTCAGCACTCTTCAAATTTGAGTTTAAAGTGTTCCATAATATTGATCCTCTGTATTTTAACATGTTTTGTTCAGTTTCTGATTTTAATCTTCCAATCTCTACTTTCTCCCCTCTCCGTGAATTACATTTGATGGTATACATCTCTTCTAGTGTATGTTTTTCTTCTCCCTTGGCGATCTTATACATCTCAACAGCAATCTTCCTCTTATATATGTATTGAATGTTATTCCAGTTGGCTCTTTGGAGTAGTTCTATATCTTTCGCCTTTTCGTTTTTTTTCCTCACAGTCCTAGCTGCTTTTATGTGCTGATTTCGATCTTGTGTAGTAGGTTCTTTGAGCATGTCCCCCCACCAGCAGGCCATAGGTTATCTTTGGAGCAATCATAGTGACGTAGATCTTTTCAATTGTTTCACTTGGCATAAACTTTATCTTTCGTAACATTGCATTGTAAACTGTAAATTTCTTCCTGACTCTCTCTATTTGTGTGTCCCATTTTAACTTACTGTCAATATACACCCCCAGCAGCTTGCATTTTGTTTTATAATCAACTATTTTATTGGCGATTTCAATTGGCTTTAAGGGACCAACAAATACATTCTTTTGAATGATCATTTCATCTGTCTTCTTGGCATTTATTGTCATTCTGTTCCTTACGCACCATTGCTGTGATGTCGTCAGCATATAAATGGATTTCTCTTTCTGAATTTGACTCTGATATATCATTCATGTATATGGAAAACATTCTTGGGCCCAAGAGAGAGCCTTGTGGAACTCCGTACTTGACCTTTCTCAATTCAGATGTCACCACATCATATTTAACGTGTCAGTGCATCGTCAAATAATTCAATTAGCAAATGTCTGAGCGCATAGGAATTTCACAATTTAATATCAAATTCCATCTTTAAGCTTGCCTGCATCTCCGCCCTTTCTTCTGACAGAAAGTCGTCTTTCACCAAGGTCTTGCAGTTCAGCTGAGCTTGTGGATGGAATCACTTCTAACACATCTTCAGTCACTTCATTTTCTCCCCTATGTGAACGCCTTTTTATCTTGGCAAAGGTCTTTGGATGAGTATAGTTTGCATAGCATTTTCTATGGTAGCCGAATCTAGATCCATGGAGCACATCACTGTCTAGTTCCAAAATAAGCTGTACTATTAATCTATCCTCTCGTATTGTCCTTAAATGTAAAAAGTAGAGCATTTTTGACTTGGAAGAAAATAATGCCTAGAGAAAAGGGCATTTTTTAAATGGTTGATGCGAAATCGAAAATGGTAGGCCTAAATTGGATATGACAATTTAGGAATTTCTTACCTGGTATATTTAACTTTATTCCATGAAATCTTTGTAAAGTCAGCGATTTCTGCTTCACCATCATTTATCTGTTGATGAACAATACATTTCCCGCATGAACAGTATTTTGCTGTTTGGCTATCTTTTTTCTTTTTCCTGGGAGGTGTAAGGAGCACCCTAACCCTTGACATTGGAAAGTCGGTAGGCAAGTTGGCTTTACCATATTAACCATACCAAGGAAATATGTGACAGGAAGCCCATAAAGGTGGATTCTGACGTTATTAGGGCAGGTCTATTCCTTTCAATCCTGCTAAGTTGAATGATTTAATATAATGTCTTTCCCTCACGCAATCCCAATGTTCAATATCGAAATACAACTTTTCTGACCTTGGTTGGGCAGCCTTGTTGATATTTGTGATATGATGAAATATCCTGTTACGGAAGTGCTGCAGCTAGCTCGGTTTTCAAAGGTGACAGAGTAGCCTTGAATCCTCATGTACAGATCATTACTCTTCAATATAGCCACTAAACTGTGCTTATTTGCACTATGATTTGCAATAGTATCTGAAAATTATTGTCAAGATTGTACTGTATGATCGTAGAAGTCATTTGAAATATCTGTCTTAAAAAATTTTGAGACATACTCCTTGATTTCTGAAATCACAATTTACTTTTAAATCATATTCAGAGTTGATTACCCCAGTTCCCAGCTCTGAACAATATTTTGACAGATAGGATAAGACCAATTTCTTTTTCACCATTCCATTCGACATTAAAAACCTATCTATTCCGCCAAATATGCCTTTTGCATTCTTTTCGATACTAAATTGCATTGGAGGGGGGGGGACTATTCAATGACAGAAAGCAGAATAATTCAGAACACAGAAATAGATAAAAACAAGTACCCACGTAAAATAACAACATTAACAATTTCTTGTAGGAAATCGTAATAATTTTGTGTTTTACCATAATTATATTGTTTAAATCGTTGAATATTAGGGTCTTTGAAAGTATGAGGATACCCACAATCTCTAGTCTCGCATCAATCTGATTGTCACAGATCATTGATAATCATTGATAAAAACATGGCAGCTTCTTGTCCGAGCTGTGCAGGCTTTGCATAGAGAAAAATCGAGTTGGGTGCGCCTCAAAAGAGAATTCAGCATGGACAACAGGTAAAACCTTGCTTGTGGTATGATACTGAATGCATTTATGCAAAAATTAAAAGTTTCGCTAAAATTGAAAGTAGTCACCTCAATTTCTGCTTCCAGCACCCGGAAAATTAATTACAATTTAAATCTCTTTACACGCTTTTTTTTATAAAGAACCTAAGTCAAGGCCTAGTTCTTAAAGTTCCTTATTTTATTCCTCTTCTGAGACGATTGTAGTTCCAAAAGTTCCTTAATTTTAACTGCACATACAGTTTAATGACTAATGTACAGAGACGTTTGCATATAAGCAAACCTCAAAACTACTCAAGAAAACATTTGATACGTGCGCAAAGTACAATTTATGTGATTTTCGACTGGAAATGAATGGAATGGGCTTTCTAATTCTTGATTGTTTGCAGTGATAAAGATATTCAACAATGAAAAGTTCTTTAGTGATTTTCTCTTTAGTAGTATAAGTTCTTCAAATTTTAGGGCCTTCTACATGTAGGTTCCTTATAAAGTGGTTCCTTATAAAAAATGCGTATATACGAGTCTGGTTCAGTGCACCCTGACCTCGTTCTGATGAGCCTGTTTTGACCAATAAGAAGCCAGTATACATATCTGTGTAAGTGCAAAAATTCATGGTAAAACAATGTCCAGCACGTGAAATAACCTCCTGTGTAAAACGCTGAACAGAAGAGAATATTGCTTGATAATGACGGCCGCAAACATTGAGTTCGAAGATGATGTTGAAACTGTTATGGAAGAGTTTTTTCCTCATGTTGTGGAACTCAACAGAGAGTAGATGAAATCATTCGCCATATTTCAAACTTGCTTCGTATTGCAAAGAAGTTAGGCCTTGTCGTGGAGAAATCACAAACCACAAATGATGTGTTTTGTCTTCTCTGTTAAGACTGTTCTGTATTTTGCATCTTAAAGTATGCGAAAAAAATTTCAATATCCAGTATTCATCCACCAAGGGTGGTATTCGCCTATTCACATCACAAAAACTGCCAATGTGGTCCCCTCTTATCTGCAAAAAGTGGGCCATTTTAGGTGATTTGCAGTGTGAAGCTTAGTGATCCATGTATACACATTTTGTGAAAGAAAGTTTGTTAACTACCCCAGGTACATAATTTCTGCTACAGACATATGATGTAGGTCACAAGGTCAAAACACTGCATCACTATGTTGCGTAACACCCCTATCCATAACTCATATCTTGCATAGTGCCTACAGGAAAGGAAGAAACTATGCACTAGTAACACTAGTAACTGCGAGGGTATTCTAAGTTTCATTTTCATAAGAGACCTTTGTGGAAAATCAAAAAGATTAGAATTGATGTTTTCCCTACAGTTCTCTGAAATTAATTTTACTTATTATCTGTTAGTTCGCACAAAATTTTTCCTCAAGAGACAATTCTCTTTTACATGCAAGCAACAAAAATCTTTGGAGTGAAATATTGCTCAAATTAAAGAATGGTACCAAGTTAGATAAAATTTTAACATTGCACAAAGTCAATGAGAATTGTTGATGAAAAGTTGAAAACATTTACTATAACTTAGTTATTGCATTGTGCTCACTGTGGTGTTGTTTTAAGCCTGACAGACAGTGTATATGTTGTGAATTTTTGCTTTTATCTTATTTTATTTGAAAATGATGTATTGCAAAGGATTTCATAGTATCTTGAGTTGAATGATATTCTGTCTAGTAGGGGTATTTGTTATTGTGCCATGAAATAAAACTGTATATCAAATAGTTAAGTGTTATTTGAATTTGAAAACTATTGGTGTTGTGGGATGATCCAAGTTTCTGTAAAATGTTAGAGCGTCTGCAATGAAACAACCCAGCAACCTTTGGTGCAGTACCGACACCAAGCATTGTGTTTACAACAACAGTTTGACATTACCTTATCAACCAAGTAGTATGTCTTTGTGTGATTTAAAATTTCATCTGCTACGTGCAGCTTTCATATCTTTCACATTATTATGCTGTTGTGTAATTTCCTGAAGTTCAATTTCAGTTTTGTAAAGTTTTGAAATTTTTATTTTCATCAAAGATCAGAATACTTCCTCTTAGGCCATATTAGGAAAGATGCTGGATGGAAAAAGATGCATTTTAAACATCTGTCTGGCAGCACATCACTGCTCTAAATTATCTTTCCATTGCACAGGGTGTCAATCCATCTTTTTGTGCCGTAATTATGATTCTTTGACAATGGTATATATGATATCTTAAACAAAACTCTCTCAAACTCCAGCATATTTCACTGATGTTTCAAACGAATTCCCTCTCGTACAGTCGTAGGCCAGTCAGTGGAATTGGCAAGAAGAACTTTCAAATGAGTTCAGGCGGTCTGCACTGGAACGAGGTCAGGAGTCTGGCACCCAGGGTAATCTCTTTACAGCATATGGAGTTGTTTCTGAAAGGGTTTAGTCTGCAATCAGAATTGGTATTCATCTTCCCATTTTCAATATTTAAATATTCTGTTTTGTTTTATTCACCTTATTCATTTTTTTATTGTTTCTCTACCCATCCAAAACAATGCTTGCATACAGGGGAATCCAGAATCCTTTACGGGATTACTGATTGTAGACCCCTCATAAACAAAAAATGTTAAGTCTCTTTGATGACTCAATGACTCTGCAATTGACCATGCAAACGTGGCTGCCTGAATATCATTGCAATGTCACATGACGCTCAAGTTCTGAGAGAAAGTCTGGTTTTAGGGGAGGAAAATTTCAAGTGCATGAAATTAAATCCACTCAAATCTCTTAAAAAACAGGTAAATCATTGAAAATCACTACTAACCAGGAAAGTAACAACATCAAGCTGAATGACTTAACATTCATAGAACAGTGAGAAGGGTTCAAATTTAATGAGAAAAACAAAGAATCCAAAGGGATAACAATAGAAATCCCTCTTCCATACTCTAATTCTCAATTAATTGGAGCTTTCTCCATCATTCAAGTTTACTGTAATTATCCATCTTTTGCACTGCAAAAGACTTCATTCGCCCATGGGCTATTCATTGCCCTCCATGGGGTATCATTTCTCTAATGTTCAATATTCTCCTGCCCATGGGCTATTCATTGCCCTCCATGGGGTAACATTTCTCTAATGTTCAATATTCTCCTCGTCTATATAGGGATCTTTACTGCAAAGATCTTAAACAAATCTACATCAAATGGGGCTCTACTAAAACCCCGATATTATAAACATTTGTCATCCAAATCTCTATACATGAGGATTTTTCCTCCTAAAATAGGACAGCAGTATATATAGGGTTCAATATGGCCCTTATATCAGTGATAAGACTTTCAAATATCTATTGAAAGTACAAAAATCTATTTACACCAAATAGGGTCTTCAACTTAGCATCTGATAGTTTATCAAAATTTGAATCTCTTTTCAGCATACAGAGTTTTTTCTAAAAGGGGTTAGTCTGCATCCAGAATTGTCCCATTTCAATTTTTAAATATTTTTTTGTTTTATTCACCCTATTAATGTTTTTATTGTTTCTCTACCTATCCAAAACAATGCTTGCTTACAGATGAATCTAGGATCCCTTAAGGAATCGCTGGTTGTAGACCTCTCATCAACAAAGAAGTTTAAATCTTTTCAATGACTTGATAACTCTACAATTGACCCTGCAAACGTGTCTGGCTGAATATGATTGCACTGTCACATGACCCTTAAAATGCTGAGAGAAAAAGCAAGTCTGGAATTAGATGAGAAAACCTCAAAATGCATGAAATTAAATCAACTCACATCTCCTAAACAAGGGGTAAGACCTTGAACATCACTACTAGAAAGCAAAGTGACAACACCAAGTAAAAACGTAGTAACACTGGGTAGAAAGACAAGAGAAAGACAACTATTTATTGCAGGGTACTAATATTTCGCCTTGCCAAGCAAGGCTTCTTTCATACTCTAAAATATTAATAATCTGCAATATATAGTTGTCTTTCTTTTCTCTTGCTGCATGGTGGACGAAAGATACCATGGCTCCTTTTGAGGTTTTTACATCACATGTAATTTATTGGTAAGATACATAAGATATGTAATAAATTATTCCATATCGTTGTTGTTGATCGTTTCCTTTTGTTGGTAGGGGCAATGGGCAATGGCGGCTTTGTCTTTTCCAAATTGAATCGTTGTCGGCCTCTGGGTATTCGAATACAGTTAACAGAGGTGCGATAGATATGTGAAAAATCCTAATTTGGAAACAGCGTTTTGGGAGAGGTGAACATCTGTTATTTGTTAGTTATCTATCTATTTAGACCTGTGTGTCGCCTTTTCCCTGTCTTGTCAAACACAATAAATAGACGAAGACATTATATACATACAGTCCTTCATGTACACACAGACAGGACACTTTAATTTTTTCAATTTTAGAGACATTATTTTGTGACTTTATTATCACTAATGAAAAATGCTTAACATATATATATATATATATATCTATCTATGTAAAATATATATCGTCTAAAGCTATAAAATTATCTCGGGGGTACTTAGTATAATTTGTTGCCAAGATGTGCACTCCTTCCTGGGTGTTGCTTTTGCCCCTTTTTTCTAGAACCTAAACCCCAAAGCTGGTTGTCAAGAAATAAATTTTGTATGGGTGTACTTGGTTGTGATAATTGTACAGGATATGATACAATGAACAAGGTTGTGGCAAAAGAATTCAAGATTCTTATTTCCAAAAACTTCTGCAGGCACATGCTCACACATTCTATGAAACCAGTGATTGCATTTACAGCACTCTACCATTTGCCTATAGTGAGAGAAAAAAGATGTTATTTAATTTGCTGATTATCCATCCCAGTACACACAGCAACTTTTATCATTGCAATTTTCATCTTTGATTTGAAAGATCAGCTGGGAGCAGTGAAAAGAAATCCTCAGATGTTTATTTCAAGTGACTTCTTTTTTAAATTGAACATGCAAGACAGAAATTTCTGTGTGCACTGCTTCAGAGCAAAATTTGTGCATCACATTACAGCCCAAATCAATCATAGCACCTCTTTTGTTCTTTGATGAAGAACGAAACATTTTAACAGTGCTAAATTAACAAAATGTCAAATCAAATATGCTTCCTACAGCATCTCAAAAACTTATAATCTCCTCCTGTCACAATTGCGTAATTTATAAACAGTGAGACGACCTGAATCGACCTGAATAGACCTGAAACGAGCTGAAACCACCTGAAACAACCTGAAACGAGCCGTCAAATTTGGAATCGAGGCTGAAACGACCTGAGACGACCTGCTGTCTTAGCAACGAAGTGTTAAGGTCAAGCGATTTGTATTGTTCTTTACGCATTGTCGCATTATTTTCATATCACAATAGAAACACGTGTCAGTAACAAAGTGGCCATCCCTCTGGGAAAGTATTGTTCTTAATCTGTTGAAAAAAATCACTGAAATTGATTGACTTGGTATGATTTCCTGATCAAAAGGAGGAGTCTATTTTCAATAAAGATATTTGGTTGTTGCCGTTCTCCCACAAATTCCAATTTATTGTATAAGCTGGGGGGCATTTCACTCTGCACAAAGGCGTACAAGATGTTCATTAAAACAAAAGGAATTTCAAGGGATTTCCAAGAAAACAATAGGACTTCCAGTAAAGGTGTTCGAGATTTTCAAGGAGTGAATAATTGCCCCTCGGTATAAGCTTTATGCGTACCTTTTTTAAATAAATAAGCAGGGGCGTTCTGAATTCCAATTCTTTTAAACCGCACCGAAATCAAAAATTGAAAAACTGTACTTTTTGAAGGTAAAACCGTAAAACCCGAGGGGCGATTCATTCTTTGAAAACTTCGTACACCTTTGCTAGAAAACCTTTTGTTTTCACAAAAATCTCTTGGAGATCCTTTTGTTTTCAAAAAATCTCGTACACCTTTCTGAGGAGTGAATTGCCCCTTGGTAAAACCGCTCTCGAAGTGTCGAAAAACCCGGATAACCGCCCATCATCATAACCCCTCATGCCCAATGACCCATTATGGATTGGATAGACTGTATTTCGCAGAAAATTAGGTGTCTGATGAAAGGATGGCCGGTTTGATACCGACACGTGCAGTGGCGTAGCCAGGGTCTTTGGATTGGGGGGGCAAAAGAATAAAAAATATGGGGGCCCGGGGGCTTGCCCCCGGAAAAATTTTTTTGTACAATGCCCTTCTACAAGTCGTAAAACGGCCCTTTATAAAAGAGATTTGACGGGCTTTCAAAAGGAGAAATATGTTGGACAATTCTTGCTTTGCACAAAAATTTCATGACAACAGACCTACAATCTTCGTGTAGGGTCTATTACTATGCGAGGGATAAATTGTTCTAAGACCTTTGAAATTCATGAAAGCTAGGTACCAAATATCTACGTTGTAACTACAAAATTTGTTACACAACTTTTTTAAGCATGAAAACATGGAAATAAAAGTTTCAAACTAATTAATGAGAAATACACAAAATTAGGGGGGTCCGGGGGTATGCTCCCCCGGAAAAATTGTCATTCTTTACCTCTAGAATGGCATAGAATGCATAATTTTTTGCTTGCCGAGTGTGTTCCTACTGGGTATCCGAAGACATCTCACCTCGCCTGCTTGTTGGAAACACTTGCTTTCTTGTTGATGTAGAACATTCCAGCCAAGAATACATACTTATTATACGAAGCGGTGAAAATTTTCATTCTACGTTTATCTACTAGAAACATGCACTATGTTGTGTGATCTTTCGTTTACTCTACTAATTTCCTCGTGTTTTTGCCTTTTCGTTCTACTTCGTTTTATTTCGACAACGAGAGAGAAGAGATTAACGTTTTGACTTTTCACCACATCAACAATACGGAAGAGAGAGAGGGGTCTTTTGAATAAACTTTAAATCTGTCCGACGGGACCGTAAAAACACAAGAAAGGGTCCGTACCTTTATAACCCTTCACACATCGAGACCTATTGCAACAGGAGGGGCGTGTGGGTTGAACAATAGACATAGTAAACACGTGGCGCTAATTGCCGCATAAAAAATAGTAGTAGAACACTTTCCTGGAACCGAGCAGGTTGGATCGGCTTGGATGATATCTCTAACGGTTGTTAGAATTTCTCTCCCCCCCCCCACCGATTTTATTGCAGAAATGGACTTTTCTAAAACACCAACTTTTCAACTATTGGGGGGGCGACCGCCCCCCCTTGCCCCCCCTTGGCTACGCTACTGGACACGTGTTCCTATTGTGATAAGAAGAGAATGCGACAATGCGCAAAGAACAATACAAATCCCTTGACCTTTACACTTCGTTGCTAAGATAGCAGTCGTCTCAGGTCGTTTCAGCCTCGATTCCAAATTTGACGGCTCGTTTTTTTTGTTTTAATTAAATTTCCTTGTCAATCAAATAAACATACAGTATACAAAATATATTTAAAAACTCTTTAACTAAATAAAATCCTACGTATTTACATAAAATCCAATAAAACCAGAAAAGCAAGGAAAAAGAGAAAGGAAGAAGAAAAAAAAATAAATAAATCTAAATAAATTATAATTAAAATACAGTCCTTGAACCTCGGAGGCACGTGGTATTTTCTATTCTGTTTTTCCGAGAGTTTCTTTGCCAATCTCTTATGAAATAACTGGCACTCCTGCCCATAGCCCCATTGGTTCCAAATACTAGGGGGGTAAATGTTCCGTGCTCTACCTCAATAATTCTGTGATTGTAGGCCCTCTTTTTTTCCTTTTCAGCTTTTTCAAGAATGGCCTCTGTCGATAAATTCACATTTGATTCAGCTTTAATATTTGTAATTCTAACATCAAAGAAAGCTACCTGACCTTGCCGGTAAAAACCTCTTGCCTTAACGTCCAGCCGAGCATTATCGGAAGTATTTGCCGTAGCTAAATCCAGTATTTCTCCTGTGAGTGGCTGCAAGCTTGGCTCCACCGCAACATCTTTGCATACCTCCGACAACCACTTTGCTTCAAGATCTCGTATATCGTTATGCCTTATGTGAATAAAGCCACCTTTTTTGCAGTTCATTGCATGAACACTGCTGAATTTTTTATTGCATGGGCATCTACTTGGCAGGCCCTCTATTTGTAGGTCATATCGCATGGAAATAGCATCTCGAAACTCTTCTTTATGCAGTACATATCCCTCATCTTCCAGAGGCAATACCATGAGCCATTTTGAGGCTCCCTTCTCCATTGCGCTTTCAAGTGTCTTCCTCAATGAAGGTTGTAGTCTCATGCGAATCGCTTCTGCTTTTTCTTTCATTCTAGATATCTGCTGGTTTTTCAGTTCTCTTGTCAAAATCACTAGCTCTTTTTCTTTTGGCAGCTTATCTATTTGTTGATCCACTATTAAATCTGCTAAAGGTGCACTTAGAAGTTTTGATGAAGCAAATTCATATGCCGACTCTTCTTTGACATTTCCTATTCCCATCCCTCCAAGACGGGTAGGGAGAGCAATAATGTCCTGTAGGTCAGGGGATAGTTGGCATCCAAAAATCGCCGGCAGTAGCCTCTGCTATACACATTCCGTAAGTGGAAGGAGCAGGTAATCAATGTCCGGAATTGTGCTCATGAGATAGGTAAACTTATGTCTATATCCATTCACATATGCACTAAATGCAGCCTGTGGTTGAGTGATCGATATCATTGATAGGTTTTCCAGTTCCTTTATCCACCCCTCCACCTTTTCATTGACATATTTCTCTTTATAGGAAGAGGATCCGAGAGCAGCTCCAAGATGTCTTTGACCCTCAGCGGTTATTTGGATCGAATATTTGCTGAATAATCGCCTTGCTTCATCCATATCACTTTGATTTTTTAGAATCAACCATGATTTATCTGACGGCTCGTTTCAGGTTGTTTCAGGTCGTTTCAGATGGTTTCAGCTCGTTTAAGGTCGATCCAGGTCGTCTCACTGTTCATAAATTATGGTCACAATTGTAGAAATCTGCAATGCATAGCTGGCTTCAGCTAGAGGAAAGAAACAAATTATTATGCCTTGAAACATGGAATCTCACCTGGAAAATGTTTTACCATCAGAAGGTAACCAGCACATACGACAATTGCAATATATTTCAATGTAGATTTCTTTTGCTGCACATACTTTCCATTTTTACTGGTGGTGGGAAAGCCCTGCAAACTATTTGCAGCTAAACAACGCAAAAGATGATGTCTCATCAAGAACTGATCAAAGGATATTTCCTATTTTCTGCATAATAGTGTATGAATGCAATAGTATATATTCCACAGTCAACTCCATTTGTTTGCTGCTGTACAGGAAGAACTTTAAATTTGATTGAGGATGATGGAGAATGCATAATGCTGCATATTTGTTGCTTAACTTTGTCAGAAATCTTTCCATGGAAGAGACTATCCATGTAAAAAATTTCATTTGGCCCACAGTCATATGCTGAAACTGCCACCCAGTGTGAATTTCCATTGTGCAGGATTTGTATAAATGGCCTATTTTTGTATATCTCAAACGATAGTTTTGTGTCCAGAACAGGATCTTGTAGTCCATCAATGTCTGAATACTGTCCCTTTATCATGCTTTGAAGAACATGTATTAGTGTGTCATTCAGCATTTCATTATCAGACAAAGACTTCAGATCTGATTTATTCAGGTGTTTTCGCAGAATGGCATTAGATTGGCCCTCTTCAATATCATCATCTGATGAAATTAGAATCTCTTGATGGACCACGTCTTCAAATGTGTCACCGCCAAATTTGCTGTCATCATTTAGAACACACTCTTCCGCAAGTGTAGAATTTTCATTATCAAACTTTTGTGGAAGGACCTTAAGTTTGGATGCCTTCCGATTTTTCTCATTCTGTTCACCAACTCTCTTTGCGAATTGACACTTTCTTAACAGAATTCCTTTCTCTTTTGGTAATTTTGAATACAGATCTTGGCGTAAACTTGATAATTTGTCATAAACCTCTTGCATTATCTCCGTTTTTGTTTCAACCAGAAAGCTAAGTCTTCTAATGTCAGTTAAAATGTCTCGAATCTTCCTGCCTGTTGGTTGACTTGTTATTTCAACCGCATCATCATCATTCTTATTGCCTGTTGGCTGACTGGCTGTTTTAGCCACATCATCATGATGAGTAGATTCTTTTTGAGTTATTTCAACTGCATTATCAATTGTTTCTGCTTCGATATTAGTACTATTCACATAATTACCGTCACTCTCTGTCTCAACAACAGTATATAAAACTTGTTTATTGTCCTGTTGTGATGCGTCTGTCTTTACACGGAGAATCTCGAAAGTTTCATCAAGAATTAAAAATACTGAGTTTCTATAAGCTGCTGGCAATGACTCCCAGGACCAAGCTGGATAATGTTGAAAAATTGCTAAGAAATGCTTACATGGAAATGTAGATCTACTCCAGTCATAGCAAGTGCAATGAGGCATACTTGTTTCATCCCCAAAACGTAGTAGATATGGCTCCAATGCCATTGGGTTTTTACTTTTTATTTCAAATTCTCCGTTGCCCCTGATTTGACCTAGCTGAAATGGACGATGCTGCTGAAATTTTGTCTATACAGTGGTTAATCATGGCATGAGGTCGATTCTGCAGATATTCTGGGGTGTTTTCAGCATATTCCCTATAGCCTGAATTCAAATTCAAATTCAAATTCAAATTCATTTAAATTCAGCAACAACTTTTACAAGAAATTTTATGTCTTAAAAACTAAATATTTTACCAGATATAATTATAAACAAGACAATAAAGTAATTTTATAATATATGTTGCCTAGGACACTGAGAAAAACTACGAGAGTTATCGAGCCCAGTGCCCTAAGTTTTGTTAGCTAGCTTAATTCTTCATACATTCTGTTCATCATTGATATAAATTATAAATTTCTATTTCCTTACTTAACATCAATCAAAGATGGTCAATAATTTTGTATAAATTGAAGAATCTGAAAACTTATTTTTTTTTCAAACAAAGCAAAAAACAAAGACAAATTTTTTTTAAGATTAAGAAAAGTAAAGTAGAAGCAGTAAGTGAGGGGGGGGGGGGAGAAAAAAAT
Source organism: Chrysaora quinquecirrha (assembly GCA_014526335.1). NCBI lineage: Eukaryota > Metazoa > Cnidaria > Scyphozoa > Semaeostomeae > Pelagiidae > Chrysaora > Chrysaora quinquecirrha. Next base: position 275,473 of record JACTAT010000168.1, on the reverse strand, counting down.
AGGGAAAAGGGGACAAGGCAGAGAGATAACTGAGTTCAATGTCTGTTAATAAACATAAGAGAGGATTTTTGGGGTCATAGTTGCAGGCTGTTACTTGAATAGCTTTGTATAAGCCATTTGAAAAGATTTCTCTTAAAGCACTTTTTACTGGGTTTTGAGCGAATTTCAGAGGGAATCTGGTTCCAGATTATTGTACCTCTAAAAGCAATAAATTTCTTTCTGCAGTCAGTCCTAATGATTGGGAGAGAAAAGTGTTTGCTAGTTGCTTGACGAGTTCTGTAACTATGCCTTTCAGTTGTTTTCTGGAAGACGTTACACAATATTGATGCATGATTATCATTATGTATATCATACATGAACTTCGCGCTTTCAAGTTTGTAGCAGTCATCAAAGTTGAGTAAGCCAAGTTTAGCAAATAGAGGAGATGAATTCGCTCTGAAATCAGCAAAGCACATAATTCTAACAGCTTTTTTAATGCTGCGGTTTAATGATAAAGTTAAAGATTTGGATGCATTACCCCAATTGATAAGACCATAGTTTAGATGTGGAGCAATGAAAGCATGGTAAAGATTTCTTAAGATCTCTAAAGGCACAAAGTGTCTCATTTTTGCCAAAATACCAATGCCCTTGCATATTTTGATATTAACTTGTTGTATATGCCAGCTAGGGATATAAACCCGATCGGGAGGAAAATAGCTCTATCGGGATGAAAGAAGCCCAATCGGGATGAAAACAGGAAAATGTTTTTGCAAATTTTCCTCCCGATCGGGAGGAAAATGCCAGGAATGTCTATTTACGTATAGCGGGGGATATTTTGGACGTCATTTTCGAAATCTACGCCCCAAAAAACGGTGGAATGTGAAAAAAAATTTTGGGGTTCCCCGTGTGGATTAGACGTAAACGACGATTTCTTCTATCGTGACGTCATACCTATTGTTCTGCACGATCTTGGCCAATTTTCGCGTGCAGATTCGTGTCGGAATGTAAATAAAGGCGTAGTTTTGTTGATCTTTTCAGTTTATTCATTTCAAAAGTCTTTAAATTTAATGCTTTTTTATTTCGTAATGATAACAGGAAAAAATTTCTTTAATTTCAGCATGTTTTCAAAATTAGCTGTACAAAATTATGAATAAATGAAATAGGTACAATATGAGGATTAAACAGTTTAAGTTGAAATGTCCAAATTAAAACTTTACTCTGTTCATTTCTCTTTCTGTAAGATGACGTCTGAATATTTGTTTTGCTTTAGTAAAATTTAGCAATTTTATTCTTAACAAGTAGCAGCAATTAAGCTCTGCACCACCGCCTGGAGCGTCCCTTCCATACCTTGTCCGTGACCTCTGGAAGGAATTATGCACAGGTATATCTTCTGGATGACCGGCTCTACCACCATAATAGCAAGATATCTGCCCCACTACCATGTCTTCTTTTATCAGCTGGCGCAGTACTCTACAGAGATTGGCAGGGACCCTGCCAATCTGCCTACCAAGAATGTCTTTGACCTTTTGCTCCTCATGTTTTGCGTCCCCTTTACGCGTCACTTTCTCCAACAACTCATCCGAAACATTCTGGGGCATTTTTATCATCATAGCATTTTCATCGTACTGATTTCCGTCTTCTGGCAGTACGTCGAGTGCTGTATCTTGAGGAGGCTTTATTTTAAAGAAGTGATAACCTTTAATTGCCCAAAGAATAGCCACTTCATTCCACGTTTATTCTTGAAAATCAGCAAAAGAAGCCATACTTTTTTAGAGAACTTGTTTCTAGTTTATTGCAAGAGAGTGAGTTGTTGAGCGAATGATCTGCAGTTTTTTACCACCAGACCAAATACGAAAGGGGGGAGCCGAAAAAGGTTGAATGAATGGATTTAGCTAGTTGAGGTAAGAACCCAAAATACGTCAGTATTTTCTTACTGAATAAGTTTCACTGTGTGGTTTTTCATCCAGATCGGGATGAAAAGGAAGTCTTGAAAGATATAAATTCATTGAAGGTTTGCTGTGAAGGTCAGTTGACATTTCTTATTCGAAGAAAGATGAACGAGTCTGAAAAATCGCGTTCTAGTAAGTTTTCACGCGCCTGTGGTGCTACGATACACGAAAAACATACAGTTTCAGGAAGAATTTTGACATTACGTGGAAAACGGTCTAAGGTGAGTCAAAGTATTATTGCAAGTTTGGTAAAAGATGGAATTTTAGACCCTGAGGCAAGTTTTATTTGTTCAACGTGTTTAGATAATGCTCCAAAGGAGAAGGATCTTGTTTCTAATTCCGAACCTGACATCGGTATTTTGGAAAGGCTTCTGGAAGATGTGTCAAAATCAATAAAGGATGACGTAAGAAATCTATACAGTACTGCAGATCTTTGCTCAATAAACTCACTGTTGTCATACGATTCTCATTCTTGGCTGAATGAACGGCCCCAAGAGCTTGTTAAGTTGATAACTGCTTTGTGCAGAATCCCTGAGCAGGAATTGACCAATGAAACACGCTGGACGTTTTTTGTTTCCAGAATTATTGAGCTCATCTACTCTCTTTTCAATTCGAGGCTAATTCTACCCATAGCCTTCACAGAAAATCTGCATACTTACTCAATGTCACACAGTAAACAGCTGGTTGAGTATAACAAGAGTGTTGGCCCCGCAGGCTCGTACTCCTATCTTCAAAAATGGCTTTCTGTTCAGGCGAACAAACCTGTGTCTTTCCCTCAAGGTCTTGTTAAATGCGCCTTCGATAACGAACAAGTCATAGGTAAAACACGATCGATCAAAGCTGAAAATAAAGTCCCACTTAGCGTAATAACAAGCCATGCCTATTTCTCAATCGATGAACGTAATAGCATTGAAAATGAAATCTGTTTTTGCCCACGTGTTTGGTTCTTCAAAGAACTTTCTGTTGACGAAAAGTCGAAACTGTGTGAAACTCCACCAGAGATAAAGAATCTTTTCAGATTAACGAGAAACTCGTTTATAAAGGACCGAATAGATGCCGTGAGAAAACAACAGGAAAAGCAGGGGAAAAACTTTGCTGACTGTATTGACAAATTGTCAGATGCACGTAAAGAAGCGGGTACCCAGAAGCTATGCGTTGAGTGCGGGGCAGCCAATGATATGTCATACACGGTTTGCAGAAATTATCCTTGCAAGGGCTCGCTCGTTAAGTACTCGGTCGATGTCAGAGAACATGTAAAAGCAGAAGAAGAAATTACTGTTAACGCACATTTTCGTGAACATGTCCCTACAATGGAAACTAATGTATCCGTTGAGGCAGGTGAGCCAGATTTCCTAAATCCGAACAGCTACGAAAATATTTTACAGATTTTAAGGAACCTTGGTAAGAGAGCAGGAATCAAGAGGTATTCTTCTGGCGAAAGGCAATGGTTGCTTATTGAAGTTGACGGCACAATTTTTTGCATTATCGAACAAATAATGTTCAATGTACTGTTTTGCACTAATTGTAAATCATCTTTCTACGGCCTCGATACATATAACAAGCACGAGTGTATGGCGTTCGATCATTTTAAACCGGAGCACGAGTTCGACTGGATTGTTCTTCAGCCAGGATTATTACATATTGAAATGAACGCTTGCAAAGCATTTATGGGGTTGAACTGGGAGATATTCGGAGAGGAGGTGGTAAAGTGTCTCGGTTTTAAAACAAGCAAAGCTCTTGAATATGCAAAACGCTGCAGTGATCACCATAAGACATGGCAAATAATGGAGCTGTTATATATATCAATTACCGATGAATTGGTAGTTCCTTTTGTTCGTCACTCACTCCAATCTCTAGGAGATTTTTCGACAGATGCGTACTGGGACTGGGTCGACACAAGGGTGAAGAACCTGAATTATCTGTATATGATGCAAATGGCATTAAACTTTCTCCATGGGATGATGATATTCAGATACGGAGTCAGAAATGGAAACATAACTGCTGCAAACTGTGGAAAAGAGAAACTAAAATTGCTGTTTTTTGCAAGGGGACACCCAAACTATAGACGAATCATGGCTATTGACAAGCTATGGCGACTTAAAATGCCGGAGGGTTTGAATAAGATTTTAAGTATGTCGTTCGCTACCAGTCGTGTCGGTCACTTGGGACATTATCAAGGCGGGGATGCTTGCCTCGAAGAAATAAACAAGGCTGCTAAGTCATGGGTATCCTCAGGAGTTCCGTCAGATGAAGAATGGCTACGAGTATTTGGAAATCTCGACCAGCTTTGTGAGGTAAGATTTTTTTAGAGGCGAATTAAGCACTGCATTAAGCACACATTCGCAAGATCAACTTTCTAAAAAAAAGAGTTGGAATTATCAGCTCTACGTGAATATTAGAGTAAAGCTTTCAATGAATGAACAAAACAATCAACCAACTTAACGATACTTTATATAAATTTATCAACGGTAAAAGAATAACAATTCACTATGAATATAGAAGTTGAGGAAGTAATTTTGGAGAAGAAAATTCAACCTCATTGGACTGTAAGACTCAGCTACCAACCTAATATTAATCAAAAGTTACAATTAATGATTGGGGCAAGGAACTTTCATTCCCTTTCTGTCTTTTGCTGACTTTCCTGTTGCTTCAGGAAGCAAGCATTTCGTGTGATCCTAGGAAATCACAACCCTCCTCGTCACAGCCTACCCATGACCAAGAGCGATTTCCTACATTTTTTTTAAAATCAATGTCTTCCTTGCTTTTGTATACCGGTTTGCAAATAGGACATGTGTTGATCTGGGATTTATTTATTTTTTTGTCTTTCTTTGCTGTCCCTGCCCTCGGCAAGTCAGCTACCATTGGCATATCGGATGTGACTTGAGAGGCAAGTAATGACCTTTTTTTTGTTGGGGTTTGATGCTCTGGAGGCTTGTCCCTCGTGCTTTTCTCTTTCTCTGGCCTTCTTTCTACAACGGAAATTGGCTTCATACGCCTGAAGACTTGGACCGTTTTGACAGATGCCTTCTCCGAAGGTTGGTATCGGATTGTCATATCCACTTCAACGCCTCCCATCGAATGGAGGTAGTCGACCTATGAAAAGAATATATTTTGTTTTAGGTTCGTGAGAAACTTCTTATTAAAACGGGTGTGCAAAGGAAAGATGAGGCAAAAATAAAAATAGCAACAGTCTCGCAGATCCAAGTAGCCGAGGTAAGATCACTGTTCCGGAAAGCTGAGTATATAAAATTTCCAACGAAGAATGAAATTCAGAAAAGTATAGATGGCTCCAAAGAACTGAATTCTGATCTCTGCAATATCTCAGTAGAAGCAGAAGAAATAGCGAAAGCGTACATGGGAGCTTTTTCGGGAAGTCCAATTAAGAGAAATGCTGGGTCTCTGGAAGGAATGCGGATGATCTGCATAACTAGAGATGAACAGGAGAGTAATGCAACGTTTAAAATGATGTCCAAGACTCAAATAAAAGAAATGTTACTCGATGAGATTGCTTGCCTACAGCCGGAGCAGGAAAAGATTATGCTCGAAAAATTAAAAAAAGCAAAAACAAAGGATGAGTACATCAGCCTTTACCATGAACTATTACTGGAGTAGCTGTTGATTAAAATTATTAATAGTGTATTAAAAGTAAGATCTATTAACCGAGCTAATACCAAAAAAAGATTTTTCAGCAGGATATATGCTCCCCTTATCTAAATACGAATTTCAATAAATTGTCTTTTCACCTTATTCACAACTGTTTTCATCCTTTTACTAAAAGAATCTTGCCTCCGCCTGTTCGTCGTTATGTTTTCTGGTTGAAACGGACCACTATGGTGCTTCAGTCCAGCACGTGTCTTTTTATTTTGAGGGGCTAAAAGAAACAAAAATTAAAAACGTTTTACATTATAAAAGCTTGGTTATAACTTCAAATATCAATTGAATGGATATATAAAACATTTTCGAAATAATCGTTGTAGTTAGTGACACACCTTGTTCTATATTGCTAGAAGCGGGTGTTTCTGGATCGAAAAGTTCTCCAAGCTCTTCGTGGGTTTGTGTTTCAGTCTGACTACTTAAAAAATTGTTGATTCGAAGTAAGAGTCTAAATCAATCGTTGTCAATACCTCAAATCCACTTGAGTCTGCCATTTCAGTTCTTTCATACAGCAACAGTTGACAGAAGCTAAAGGAGCGCTTTCTGGGATCAGAGAAATGAGAAAAGGGGCTGAAGTATAGGAAGCATCTCCTTTTATTAGAAAAACGATGGTCTCCAAGGTTTTCATCAAGTTTGGACAATAGGGATCCAAAGATCTTTTACAGAAATTATTACCTGCTAATTTCGAGTAATTGCATGTAAATTATATGATCTTTCTTCAGGCGGATGTTTTTTTCACTTAGTTTGCTTGCGTATTCATAGTAAGACATTCCATTAAATTTTGAATATTTATCCACATCACTATGCAGTAAATAGCTTTAGCAAGATCAAGTATGTAGAATGTATAATAGTTGTAAAGTTACAGTATGTATAGTAGTATGATATGTTTAATAGTTTTAAAGGTTTACAAGCAAAGACACAGAGAGGCTGACTCGACCGTCAGGTTTAATTTCTGCTGTATATATAAATCCACAACGTTAATGTTTTATACCAGAAATAAAAAAGCATTAAATTTAAAGACTTTTGAAATGAATAAACTGAAAAGATCAACAAAACTACGCCTTTATTTACATTCCCACACGAATCTGCACGCGAAAATTGGCCAAGATCGTGCAGAACAATAGGTATGACGTCACGATAGAAGAAATCGTCGTTTACGTCTAATCCACACGGGGAACCCAAAAATTTTTTTTCACATTCCACCGTTTTTTGGGGCGTAGATTTCGAAAATGACGTCCAAAATACCCCCCGCTATACGTAAATAGACATTCCTGGCATTTTCCTCCCGATCGGGAGGAAAATTTGCAAAAACATTTTCCTGTTTTCATCCCGATCGGGCTTCTTTCATCCCGATCGAGCTATTTTCCTCCCGATCGGGTTTATATCCCTAGCTGTATGCTGTTTCCAACTTAGTTTATTATCTATCATTACACCAAGATATTTAACGTAGTCTTTTTCTACAATAGGAGTATCATCAATTTTGATGTCAACATTGTAGTTTGAAGTCTTCCTCTTCGAGATAATTAGAAAATTTGACTTATCTATATTTAGAGTTAATCTATTAGCAGAGAGCCAGATTGAAACCTTTTTTAACACTGCATTCACGATACGTTCAAGCTGGTGTAAATTTTTGTGTGAGCAAAAGATACTTGTATCATCAGCAAAGAGATGAAATTTAAGAAAACTAGAAGATGAAGGAATATCATTTATATAGATCAGAAAAAGAAGTGGGCCCAGAACACTACCTTGAGGAACTCCATGTATCATCTTAAGAGAATCAGACAATGTACCATTGATGCAGACTTTTTGAATTCTATTAGAGAGGTATGACTTGAACCAGTTCAAGGCAGTTCCTCTTATGCCATAATGATATAGCTTATCTAGTAGAATATTGTGGTTCACAGTATCAAATGCCTTAGCAAGGTCTAGGAATATGCAACAAGAATTTTCATTATTGTCTACAGCCTTGGTGAGTTGATTGCAGAAATCAAATATGGCTAGAGAGGTAGATTTTCCTTTCTCAAAGCCGAATTGATGTGCATAAATTCTATGAGTAAATAATTCTATGAAGTTCTAGATATTTCACTAGTCTTTTATGCATTAATTTCTCAAAAATTTTGTTGAAAAGTGGTAGCGAGGATATCGGACGATAGTTAGAGACATCAAATTTAGACTTAGCTTTGAAAATAGGAATAACCTTTGCCAATTTAAGAAGTGACGGATAAAGTCCTGAGCTGAAAGAATCATTAATCAAACCCGACAGGGCGTTTGAGATAGAGTCGCTTATACTTTTGATCATTTTGATTGGGATTTCATAAGGCCCTGCCGATTTCGACTCATCAAGGTTCATAAGCTCACATCTTACCTCGCCAGGGTCAACGGGTTGGCAAAAGAAGCTATATGGTACTGGATTTTGGAGAAAATCTCTATAGTGCGTTTTTGCCGGACCTAGTTTTTTAGCAAGATTTTCAGCTACGTTCGAAAAGAAATTATTAAATGCATTTGCTACTTGTTTATGATCTGAAATCAACTTCCCTTCGTAATTCAATTTGATATCTTGTTCACATTTTGTTTTATTTCTATGTAAGATGTCGTTAATGCCTTTCCAAATTCGTTTAGAATCGTTTTTAAAAGTATTGAAGTAGGAGGCATAGTAATTCTCTTTCGATGTTTTTATAACTCTGTTGAGGACGTTTCTATATCTTTTATATTGCTGAAACTAGAAATCATCTTTGGTTTTCAGAAATTTTTTCAATAGTGCATTTTTATTTCTAATGGATTTTAAAATACCAGTACTAATCCAAGGCTTACGTTGTTGCTTTCTCTTACGTTTAGATATTTTCTTTAGCGGAGCATGCTTGTTTAATAGATTTAGGATTTTAGTCTGAAAGCTATCGTATTTTAAGTCTATATCCAGAGAAGTAGTTTCATTTTCATCTGTAGAAAAGTTTAGTTGTTTAGCTTCATTAACGTAAGATTCCATATCAAAATTACGATAATCCCTATGCACCGAGTTATCTTCCTTTTTAGATCTAGTGAATTTATTTTCATAAAAAAACAAAATTAGGAAGATGATCAGATATTTTGTCAATTAGATTGCCACTTACGGTTGAGGGTTCCAATGCGTTAATGAAAACATTATCAATTAGACTAGCAGACGATTTGTTGTCTATTCTAGTTGGTTTTATTATCAAGGGTTTGAAAAAGTTAGAAAGCATCAGGCTAAGAAACGAATTCGCATTAGGAGATTTTTCAACTTTGAGTAGATTCAAGTTGAAATCACCAGAAAGTAGTACCAGCTTATTTTCTCGGCTTATTTTTGTGAATATATTTTGTAAGTAGTCAAAAAAGTGGCCTGATTTTTGCGAGGGTGATTGTAGACCACCCCAAATATTACATTTTTTCTAGACTCGACCTCAATCCATAGAGCTTCGAATTCACAGTCAGATTCTATGTAGGATTTGTTCAGATCATGTCTCACAGAGAACGACAGATGATTTGCAACCAAAAAACCACAACCACCTTTTGAATTACTACCCATTTCCCCAGTGTAATCATGGTATCCTTGAAGTTTAAGACATTTGATACGAGCATCATTTGTCTTTGTATGCCAAGTCTCACTAAGTGCAATTATATCAAACTTATGATCAAGGTTACCGAGAAGAAGTTCAAGATTTTCAAGGTTTTTTAAAACTGAGGAAATGTTAGTGTGAAAGATACTTGACATATTATTGGGTTCTACTGATGGTGACTGAAGTAGCTTATGAAATTCATGATTATCATAATAATCAAAATTTGAAAAACTGGGTACGTTAGAATCAACATCACTGTTGAAAAGATGATCGTGTTCTTTGAAAGTTAAAACACAAGTTTGCAGTTGTCCAAGTTGACTATAATCTGACAAAGGGACAGCAACGGAATTGCACTTACATGAAAATGTCGAATTAAATGAGAGATTGACTAGCTCATTGTTATCAATTGTGAAAAAAGGAGCCGAAGATAGTGAGAATAAACAGCAAGTAGGACACTCCCAATTTTTTAAATGATCTTTTATGTTAGCTGTAGCGTAGTTCGGGGCAAAATGAGACGCTTAAGACGAAAATGCAGATTTTTCAGATTATGATTGTCAATTTTTTTGCCAAAAATCATTTATGATGTCCATCAACCTTCTATTTAAACTGCGAGAACAAATTATAACAATTCTATGAAAGGTTTCATAAAATTTTTAGTTTTAATGCAGTGTGTGCAAATGTCTCATTTTGCCCCACTGTTGGGGAAAAATGAGACAGGGCTAAAATTGAATCGGGGCAAGATGAGACTGGGCTAGAATAGCAGTATGGGGCAAAGCAAGACCTACATGAATATTTTGCAATGCAATGTTTTGTTAATCCTTACATGAGAAGACTGAAGAAAACATGAAAATGCACTTTACGTGAATTCTCATCATCACCAAAATAAAAATCACAACAACAACAGATGAACAAAAGAAAGTTATTCTAGTCTTTACTGATATGTAGAATGTTAAGTTCTCAAAATCTTCAGTTTCAACACAGATCACACATTTGTCCACTTGAACTCTTCCATGAACAGCTTTCATGGACCCAAGTTTTGCATTTGATGCAAAGAATCCAGTTTTCCCCTGGCTTGGAATCATGCCACCATTGGCCACACACAAAACACTCTGTATCTTTGTCTGATACTGAAATATTTTTATTTTTAAGCTTTTTCTTTTGAGATATGCCTTTCTTATCTTGTGCCACTTTCTTGACATTTGCTTTTTTCTCCTTTTGAGTAGCCTTTTGCACCACTGTCTTAACATTTTTTGTTTTCTCCTTTTGCGCAGCCTTTTCTGCCATTTTCTGAATCTTTGCTTCTTTCTCCTTTTCAGTAGCCTGAAGTTTATTTTTGTAAGGAGAGCTTGTAAGAATTTCTGACTGCTCTCCACCTCTTTTCTTTGGCATTTTGAAGTCCATGGATTTGATGTAGCCAGCAAGCTCACCTTCTTGTTGCCTGCTCAGTGTAGTCTTGAATGCCCCTAGGACCTTCTCATGTTGAGCTTCTTGACTGACATTCTTTATTTTCTTTTTTAAACGCCTATGAAGAGCATCCTTAGGCACCTCATAGGCCAAGCTGCTTTCAAGTGACAGTTCATTTTTTGAACCGATAAAATTGCCAATTTCATCTTTTCCTCGTCCCAATTTCCTCTATCAGTCTTTCTTTTATAATAACGCACCATCTACAAATGATTATTTAAATAAAATTCATTTCACGAAACGTAGTCTACACACATAACTATGGAAATTTTTTACCAATCCGCCATTCCTGAGACAGGCCTAGCATCGGCCTAAAGGATGTCTCGTTTTGCCCCGCACATACTTGATTACTTAGAAAGAAAAATAAGGCAAACAGACTTGAACAAACCTTAGTCAAACAAGATTTTATCAAAAAATATATATTTTAAGACATAAAAAATATAAGAAAACCTATGATAGCATTGTGGTGTTGATGAACCAGGCAACTGCCACGGAAAACATCATCACAATAATTTCAAAATGGCCGTGCAAAAACAAAGAACACTTACGTTTCGTCTTCGTGGGCAACCGTCCAAGGACCTGTCACCGCAACAAAGAATGAAAAAACACGCGAGATTCCTTGTTAAAACCTTCAATAAATGAATTGAATTACTTACGCTAATAAGAGGCTTGAAATCGCAAACGGGGCCAGTACTGTCTCATTTTGCCCCCTGTCGCATTTTACCCCGAACTACGCTACAGGCGAGACAAACCTTGCTGTATTCAGTTATGATATTGGTGAACTGAGAAGCGGAAATTCTTTTGTAAACAGGATTAATTTCTTTGGCAAGTTTTGAGTCACAAAGGTTGTGAAAAGGAAATGCGTCTTTTAAACAGGTGCCACAAAAGTATGAATCATCACTTTTAGAAAGCTCAAGAAAGGATTTTTTATTTAGGCTTGAGCATTTCAAATGCAATCAAGAATTGCAAATATTGCAATAAATAGAGTTTTGATATTCAAGAACAGTTTTGCTACATTTAGGACAGCAAAAGTTTTCATCAGCCATTAGTGGGAGGGCTAAGAGGGGTCATAAGAGCTTGGATTTTGGGTATACAGGTGAAGATGAAGATAAATTTAAAGTTTGAAAAGTTATACAAACATATGAATAGTTCTTACTCAAGATTGTCGAAATCTTTTACGAAGCTGATCTTCTGAATACCCGAAATTTCAATCATCTCCCGTCGGCCGTACTGTTCCAAATCATCGATCGCCTTCCATCTCGTCTCGTCTTTGATCTCCAATTCTTTTATTCTTTGGTGTAGGCTTTCATTTTCCTCCTTTAGTTCAGTGTTCACTCTTAAAACATGGCCAACCTGATTTCTAAAAGTCTCATACTGATCTGAGATGAACTGCTGGGATTTTTCTATATCAGCAAGTTTCTTTTCGATTGAGGACAGGCGAGTAGCAAAAGCTTTTTCGATATCCACTTTGATTCCAGTGATGGACACATCTATCTCGGCTTTAAACGCAGATAATTTTTCTTCCAAAAGATCCCCAATTTTATTAACATCCATGATTAAATTTCAAATAAATCCGTGTCATTAGAAAAAAAGTTGAAAAGGTAAAAAATAAAAAGCAAAAAAGCAAATTTAATTCATAAGAATTATCTTTTGAATCACATACTACGATTTCTTTGATGAAGCCGCTTCAACTTCAAGTTCGTCTCGCGATATCTAGAAAAAGAGAGATAGAGAAAGAGGGTAACAATAACATGATTCTTATCATTGTCTTTATAACTATTAAATTCAAATTTAGGCAGAAACTAACTTTGCATATTTGTCAATAAGAAAATCTTCAATGAGTATCATTAACATTCCAGTTACTGGTGTTCTGCTATGCTTCTGTAGATACTGATACTTAAATGAATCATTTTGTCTTTCTGTGCCGTTGTTTGTGTTGCAGTTCACAAGTAGTCTTTCTTTTCGATATGCCCATATCCATCGCTAAAATGAAAGAAACTATGTAGTTGTTCCAAATGAAGAAATTCATGTCAAATTCCACTCTCTTATATAGAAATCGGGATGTGATTGTAAGATTACTATGATTCTTTGAATGTACGCTATGCCACCTTCATACATATTAGCTACCCATGCCCTACCCTCTTCTAGCGAAAAAAGGGGAGAATCTTGGGCTGGAGTTGTGGAGAGTATCTTGGCGGTTTCATTAGGCTCAGTCTTTAACTCGATAAAATTGGCAATTGTTCTCCAGCCATGCAGTCCAGGCTCAAATCCCATCAATTATGGTATGCTACTTGTGGAATAATAATTACTACAGCTATTTTTCGATTGTAGGACATGTAATTTTGTAAGCTTACCTCTTTGACCTTAAGCCAGGTTCCTTCGATTTATTCTGCCAAGCTTCTGGATTGATTGCTGGTCCAAAATTCGTAACCCTGAGGGCCTTGATAGCTTTTTCACTGCATTCTATTGACCTTGATCTTGCGATTCGTCCGAGCATTGTCAAGATTTCATCTTTAATTTCTCTACATCCGTTTGCTGTTTTTGATAGTCATCGTCCCCATGCTTGTTCACCATTAAGGTTACAAAAGTATGAATTTGCAGCCTGTCAAAAGAGATATGGTTTTAAGAGTTATAATCATTTGAAAAAATAGATAAGTATGACAAAAGGACACACAGAGGGCAAAATGAGATGCTGGAAGGAGATATGATGTACACGAGCAAATATACAACTTCCCTAACTTGAGGTCTACTTCAGGGCTTAGCCTCAGTCAACCATCATCAGAGTCAACCAAAGCTTTTTGGAGAAATATGGGACTAGAGAGCCTTGTTGAACTCAGCGTCTATTGCTTTTTCAAAATGATTTCGTGCAGATGAATTCTTGATATCTAACCTCAGGTGATATTGAAAAAGTAACTAGTCATTACTTAGAAGTCTTCGATTATCTTTGACTTAGAAGTTACCTAATTTTCAGTTTGAGAAGACACTAACTTGTTATTTATGTCAAACCTGTGTAGATGTTTTCAATAGCGTGTATCTCCTCATTGCTATAATCTGTCATAAAATATTGTGGGTTAAAATCAGGATTCCATTTCTTTATAATGCTGAGTGCTTCTTCAATACTGTCAGTATCTTCGCTTTCTAAAACAAAGGTTGCAACAACCTGATAATCCACATTTGTTTTTACGACTAAAAAGAATAACGGCAGCGTGTATCTTGTTGTACAGTACTTGGCATCTAAAAAGGAAATTTCATTTCCATAACGTAGTAACAATCTTCTTTGTTCAGTGGATTGATAAACGAAGAGAAAACTTCCACCATTTCTGCTCCTCACTTTAATTTCAAGATCATCTTCTGCGTTTTCTTCCGCTCCATCATCTGAAAATTCTGTCATTTCATTATGTGTATCACTCGTCACAACAGTTGTTGGTCAAAGAAGATTCGACTTCTTGGTTGCTCTTCTTTCCAGCATTTAATTTTTGCAACAAGACATTCTTGGTCAATCATCAATGACGTAATTTGTGTTTCACATGAACCATATGAGATCTTATTACTCTTGGATTAGGATAATATCTCCTATTTGTAGTAGGAGGAGCTGTCCCTTCGCTAAACATCTCATGCTTAACAATCATTTTCAGCTGACGTCGCATTTCATTCACGGTTGATACACCTTCTTTTACAAGCATTGCCATCTTCTTAACAAGAAATGGATCGATTTGCTGAGAAATTCCTGCGTCCTGAAAGAAAAATCATTCATAGTTAATGAACATGATATTCTGAATCAACAATCATACCATTATACCAAGATCATGAAATGGAGACCGTTTTTTTATTCCTAAATCGCAAAAATTAATACAACGTTCCATATACAAAAATTGTGACCATCAATACCGTTCCGCATGGCAAGTCTCAGTACCCAAATTGTACATAGTGCCCCCTGTGGGTGCTTTTTGTTACCGTAAAAGCCCAGCCTCTTTTTAATGCCCATCTCCAATTAATGCCCCTTCTTCAGTAATAAAGTGATGAATTTATGATGAAAATATTGGTATGTCAAAAAATGAATTTTTGAATTTTTTCGTTGTTTTAAGCCTAGCCTCTTTTAAACACCCAACTCGAATTAATGCCCCCCACCCTTAAAATCTCAAAAATCAAATAAACACCTGGAGCATTTGCAGCATCCAGTTACTTGACTGTCTTTTTCTCTAGACTAGGTTAAGCTCAAATTAAAAAAATGCTAACTTTAGCAACTTCTTATTATTCTATTATTTCAAAATTTTAAAATTAATTTCAAAATGGGTAACTAACTATAGAAATAAGAAAAGGAATATGCATTTTTCTTTTTGCTTTTGGATTGTTTTGTATTGTATTAAATGTTCTTTTTCTCACAACTTTAAACCAAATTGAATAGAGGATAGACTGTCATAATACCACTTTCTTTGAGAGCTGATGCACATTACTTGTTCTTGTTAAACATGTCACTTACCTGGCCAACAGCGTGACCTTGGTGTTCTGAAACATCAGGTATGGTTAGCTGGAATTTCCTTTGAAAGTTTGCAGCTGTTTCTCTATTTAAAGAACTTTTCAAGACTTTTGCTTGTCGAGACTTGTTCCATTCAGTTGCATCAGAAATCTGGTGAAAAAACAATAGAAGACAATTAGAATTGCAGTGTTTTTGTGACAGTTTGAAGAAACCCTTTCAAATTAACAACAGTGTACCATTTAATTTATCAATAACAATGCCTCTATAATGTACATCATTCATGCATTATGACCCAGTTATATAGTACTCAAAGAGACTGTAATATATGGTTTATTATATATAAGCAGAATATATATACACAATGCATCAAATTTCCACAAAAAGCAGTAAGAATAATGCAGTATTACAACAGAAAAAAACATCATTATTTCACTGTTTCATGCCAAATCGTCGTCATGAAAGGATGAAATTTGTTCTGTATTTAAAAACCGTGTTTTTCAATCATAATGCTGCTTTTAAATATATTCATATATATTTATATATATACATTTGCATGAAAGAGAGATCTATCCTAGTGTTTGCAATTGATGACAAAAAACAGCAAATAGCTTAGAACAAGATATATAACTATATTATTTACCTTTCTTATCAGGAAACTCAATGATTTCTTTCAGTTTTACAGATGCAGGGCAATTAAATTTTTTTTTGTCTGTATGAAATATTTTTTTCTTTTTGTAGTGATGATCTCCATGCTAGAAAATTAGATTTTACTGTGATATAGATATATCAGTTGAACTATCAACTTAGAACAGAGGGGCCACTGTTTCATTTATCATTGAGTTTGATAGAAGCCGCAAGAGCTAATTTAGCTTGCTAGATTTGAAATTTTCCATGTGAGCATGTGGCTAATGGAATTTTTCTGATACACTTACATTATTGAATTTGAGATATCACTTCCTTTATTAACAATGTTATTTAAAGAATAAAAGATCAACAACTCACAAAGCGAGTAAATGATTTAGCTTTTTTTGCTCTTTTTTCTTTGCATTTCTGTCAATTCCATGATGACAGTCAAATGTTTTCTGATTTACAATCATAAATGGTACATTGCTTTTGTTCTATTTCACAACATGGTTTCTTCTTGTAATATCTAGCATGTGAAGTATAGCATATCAGTGACACAGATACATAAATAAAAGCAGAAGTATCCAACTATAATCTATTTTGGTGTTTACATTTCATATCATTACTTCATTTCTTTACAAGCTCCTATTTCTTACCAGTTTCACCGAATCCTTTCTTTGACCAGTAGCAAGCATATCTTAATGTGTTTTCGCACTCGTGTTTCTTCAGCAAGTCTAGTGCTTCTTGTAGGGTTTCAGTAATGACTGTCAATATTTATAATGACTACAATGCCTAAAATTTTTTTATGATTTAGCCTTGTTCCAAAATTGCATAATTTTTATCTTCAACGTAATTTATTAATAATTGCATATGCATATTTTTTTATTAGAAGTTGAACTTTGAACCTCAAAAGGAGCCATCTACCTTGCTGCGTAGTGTTTTTTTTTCGATTTTGCCTTTGCAGCAAGAAGCTTCACCCTTCCAAGCAAGCAGTAAGTTAACATGGTCTTTTCTTTTTTTCTGTAACAACATCAAGCTGGATGACTGAACATTCATAATACATGGAGAAGAGTTCACATTCAAAGAGAAAAACAAAGACTCCAAAGGGATAACAATAGAAATCCTTCTTCCATACTCCTATTTTAAATTAACTAGAGCTTTCTCCATCATTCATGTTTACCTTAATTATCCATCTTTTGCACTGCAAAAGACTTCACTCACCAAGGGATATTCATTGCCCTCCATGGGGTAACATTTCTATAATGTCCAATATTCTCCTTGTCTACATAGGGATCTTTACTCTTTAAATCATGGTTGGTGATCTATACTATGCAGTAAAACCTATCCTCCTCCACAATTTCAGTTGCAGAGCATGTTGTATGCAATGTCGTGCTGGCGAAAATCTCCATGTTCGCCGGTGATTTCCGAGAATTCTCCGAACTGGACGGTTGCGAATTTTCTTATTGTTTCTCGTCAAAGCGTCAGTTCAATGTCACAGCCTCACATTCAGCATTTCTTGCATGTCTCATGACTCAAGTTAAATTTTAAGCAGGAAATAGGCAATCTGGCGATTAAAGTGACTGAAATATACTTTCACATCACTGATCAGTGTTTCACATGCGTTTATCAATTTTCTCAAAGTATCAGTCTTAAATATAATCATTATCACTAAGTGTCGCTTGAAATGAAATCAAATGCGTTGAATGGTGTTTAGTAGGCCTATACCTATGGCTTGAACAATACATCTTGCTGCTGCTGTTTGAAGAAACAAGGTCGGATTATAAGTATGACCATGTCTTGTCTATGACAAGTTATAGTAATAGTTTTCTGTTTCAGTTTCAATTTCATTGATTCACCAATTAATCTTAAATACGATTTAAGAGCAAATACAACTTTACACATTACAAGCATTAAATTACATTTCATACACTTAACAATCATGAATCATAATAAATGACTTTACACGTTTTTATGTTCGAAGAATTCGAACATATTGGTGTGGGGTGGATGTCACTCACTCACTCACTCACTCACTCACTCACTCACTCACTCACTTACTAAATTACTAACTAACCAACGCTTGAACAATGGAAAACGTGTAACAATAGGGCCATTGTCAAGAATGCCATTAGGGCCATCGTCTACGCCATTGATGCACAATTTGCGGTTAGTTGTTCACAATCGCGGCCTGCAAGCATTTTTGTCAATCTGGGGTCATGTGACAATTGACTCATCCTTGTTTAATATGATGGAACTGGGAAATTGCCACCTTGCTTTGGCAAATGACATTTCACGCATTCTCAACATTTATCAAAGAGTTTTGCCAAAGAGCGGCAATTTCAAAACAGTTTTCAAAACAAATCGTCATTATTATTATCCTCACGATGAAAATCGTCATAATAATAATAATAATGATAATAATCATCATCATCATCGTCATGATTACCATCACCATCATTGACGGTGTGCAACATCTAAAGGAACGGCACCACTGCCACAATCATCCCTACAACCATCAACACGACCATCCCTATCACCACCACCACAACCAACCCTTCAGCATCACAACTACTGTACCTCTACCACCACCACCACACCCACCATACCACCACAATCACCCCTACCAACCAGCACCATGATCACCCCTATCACCACAACCACCCCTACAACCATCACAACGATCACCCCTATCACAACCACCACAACCACCCCTTCAGCACCACAACCACCTCTACCACCACCACCATACCCACCATACAACCACAATCACCCCTACCAACCAGCATCATGATCATCGTGTTCATCAACATCATCATCATAACCACCACCATTATCATCATAATCATTATCATCATCATTGGCCCCTATGTTTTTATAAAAAACGGTTTTTAAAAGACAAAGTACTAGAGCTCTAAAAATTTAAAAAACTTTTGGAACTAAAAATAATCTAAAAATATCTTAAAATTAGAAACTCTTAAGAAACTTTTAGTACTAGAAACTGGTGAAAAATTAAGAAACTTTTAGTACTAGGACCCAAGCTAGGTTTCTTATAAAAAAAAGTGTACAACATTATATTTAAGATTAATCAACTAAGGAGGAATTCTCTAAATAGGCTAACAATCCGTAACCAGAAAATAATTCTTAGGAAGGCATTGGCATCAGGTGAATAAGATTATAGAAACAAAAAATAGATGAAAAGTAATTTACTTTGGGATTTTTCAGTAGCCTAATTATTTTTTATGCAATAATATATTTTGCGTACATTTGAATAATGGGCATAAGACTGTACAATGGTGACCAATGTTGCACGCTATAAACTTCTTAGTACATAAACAGTTCTAATAACAAAATCTGTTTAGAGCCATACCATGGTTTTATTTTAATTAGTTTGAAAACGTCATAATAGTTGCTTTCAATTTTGTTTTCAACACAGAAGAATGGCGGACGATATATCAGTTAATACAACCCACAAATTCGGAAGAGGCAATGATCTTGGTAAAGAATCATGAAGTTGACCATACCCTGCGATTTGCTGCTTTTTATACCAGAAAGAAATTTGGTAGCACAGGTGAGTTCTTTGAAAGTGTGTAAAAAATAGGTAATTTATTCACAAGGATACCATAAATTTAGAGCCAGAGCAAGGGAACAGGAGACAGAGTTCTCCATGTGAGGGTAGGAATTTTAAGCTAAGGTGAATAAAGTTTATTAAACAATAAAAGTAAAAAGGTATTCATTTTGATGACAAGTCAAATGATGCCCTTAAGAGTCCCATGTCAGGTTGTCCTCCAAAACCCCAAAAAGCTCTTGGTGGGCTGCAAATTTACTGTTGTCAGTCATACATGGTGCTGCTCGTGTTATTTTCAAGAGGGCAAATAAGAGGCATGTCATTGTTAGAGTTAGCCAAAAATATCCTTACAAGAGCATCCTTATACCATTCCTGGACATTCCTGGATTCCTGAATACATGGACACTTAACAACATTTGTAAAAAGTGAAATATTTTATCAATTTAAATTCCTAGTATATTCTATAACTTCAAATTGGTCTTGCTAACATTTCAACAAGATAACATTTCAATATTTTATGAAAAAAAAATTCATGAAAATTAATAAATATAACAAATTGTTTCAAGATATTTATGCAAAAACACACAAGATTCGTTGGTAAGATGATGCTGTTGAAAATACTTGTGTTCCATTCATAGTTCTAAGTCAAAGGGTTTTTCATTGCCAACATAAAGTCGATCGTAACAAAGAAAAGAAAGCCAAGCAAAAACAAAAGCTTGCAGATGCAGCTGTAAGTATAGTAAAAATGTATGATTTTATGACAAAGAACCAGAATAAAGCAAAGGGAAAGCAAATTACCCATGTGCAGATATTGACAATAAAACTATTGTGCCTATTGTAGTGAATTGTAAAAATTTGGAAAAAATAATGTGATACATGGTATGCTGACAAATACTGTACATTGGATGCCTTTGTATGTATAGGTTACCGTGAAACAATGTGTTGTATAAATACGAAATAAGTGTGTTTTGCGTTTGGTACAGCACAATGTAGAACAAACAAGAATAAAAATAGATTTTGTACCATTTGAAATTTTCTTATATTAGATAAAAACAATTTTTCGAGCATGAACTCGTCGTTATCAAGTGGTTAAATAACAGAAAATGCTAATTTAACCCTAATCCTACCGGGGGGGGGGGGGGTGGAATCCACCGCCCTCAAGCTTTTCTTGAAACTGTTCTGTTGTGTAATGGATGTAAGCTTGCAAACCAGACTGACTTTAAGCCTATATGTAAAAGCTACAATGTGATACAAAAAAATCCCCAAAATAATAACAATGGGTCACGTGACATTGCCTTATATGGAAAGCGGTCATGCCAAAACCACATATAAGTGCCTATTTTTACCATTAAATCTTATCAGAATTGACTGATTCTTTGCAAGGTAATAGAAAATAGTTACTAGCTACAAAACGTAAAGAAATTTCCGGATTTCTATTGATTTTAAGGAAGGTCGATTTTTGACCTACGTTGATAGCATGTTTTGATTATGATGTCACAATGACGTCATAATAGAAGTGGGAGACGCCCAATTTACCAACATTACTCCTAATACATTGGTCAATGCCTGTGCCAAGTTTGATTGCTCTAGCTCTACTGGAAAGCAATTTATGGAGGGGGGTGGAAACCACCCCCCCCCCCTGGCTGTGGTAGATCAAAAAAAGCCCAGTAGGATTAGGGTTAAATGTATTGTATGCTGGGAAATACTCGAAACTGATTCCAATATATTTTAATACATTAAATATTAAAATTTTGAAAAGTTTTTCTTTCTGAAACCCTCTGGAAAAACCCAAAATTAACTCTCTGCCTATGTATTGAACAAAAAACCTCGAATTAAAACTAGGAATCAAATTTAAATTGATAATTATTGCTGGAATCTTTGTATATATCTAGAAACAAGACCATTATTACAAGAGGAAATACAATCTGCTCCAAAACACAAAGAAATTCAATTGCCCTGCACAGATAACCATGACAGAAATTGCAGAGTTCTCTGAAAACAAAGTATGTTAATTTAGAGTTAGATTTTACAATTCTCATCAGCTTTAACGAAGTTTTCATTTTGTTATAACCTTAAAATGGTATTTTAAGCATTTGAAATGAATATTTTGATGTCATGAAAATGTCGGAAGAATAAAAGTCTGGACCATGCTTAGAGCAGGGATCCTTCTTTGCCATATATTTATTCTTAGCAATACCTTTTCTTTGAATTTAGATATCACCCATTATCAAATGGAGGTGAGAAAAGGCTTCAAAAGATATCTGGGAAATGATTGCCAAGCGCTCTGTGGTATTTAAGACGAAGATAGTTGTCGAATTTCCGTCAACCAATGAGCATAAAAACCATGAAATCGGACAGGTGTCACATGACTAATTGAAATATTACATGCATTTAAGCAAATTCAGCTAAGTTTCGGTACTACACAATACTAAAATTTCCTTAGCTCATGGCCAAGTTTGAGCACTGGAAATTCCTTAGCGATTCCTTAACTTTTAACTCTATGTTTATTTGAAATGAACGGATGTGCACTGGGATAACTATAAATAATGTACTTGGCTTTACTATTGCTGCTGTAAACCCAATGTGCTCTTCGTTGCTTATTGTGGTTAAAATACTTTATAAAATACTAATGTGGTTAAATTTTTTTATACATTTCTCAGCAGATCAAGTACTGAAATTCCTTAAGCTCCTACCTGCCCCAGTACTACCTTGCTTGAAAAGCACTTGCTTACAAAAAGAATGCGTGTAGAATCTCGAGAAAGTCTTGATACTTTGTGCATAGTTTTGTTATACTAAGTTCTTAACATGCACTGAGAAAATAGGGGGGACACCAGTGCAAATTCCACTCAAACTGGCTCTTACTAAACATTAGTATTTTAGAATTATATGTGACCTTATTTGTTGGGGAGACGTGATCATTGCCCTTTTGTTTTAAACAAAGAGAAAATTGGTTTGTCTTCAAACAATCAACGTCCTGCGGCTAACTGTCCTTGCGCACTAAGACAACTTTTTCCCGCTGACCCTACTTCCTTTGCGGGAAAACATCACTTGTCGTGATGCAAGCGTTGGCCATGGACGTTTAGGATAATTTTCATCGGTATCCTATTGTTTGAGTTTCTTGTTGGAAATCTTGGTTTGTATTTACGAGGTCTGTTAGATAGAGTGTAACTGGCTTTGGCAGTGGGGAAACAGCACACAGCGAGAAAAACCATAGCATTTTATTGCAACATCAAAGCTATGGCCTATGCCGCAAATGCTGTCGAGTGCTTGTGAATTAAATAACCGTCTGTCCAAGTGGTCCGGTTCCTCTTGGTTTAGGATTTTATGGTGGTTTTTGGCCGACGACTTGTGTCATGGCAAGTCTCCGAGTGCAGGAACACTTTCAATTTTTCGCCAAATCTACAAAAGCTGGAAAACACTGCAAGGATCCTGAGTGTAAGTATGATCGTTGCCACTATCATTGCCTATACTGCCAATGTGCTTTCAATGGCCTAATGCTAACAAGGATGATGAACCACCAAAAGTTCAAGCATAAAGAAATAGCCAAGAATCTTGAAGCTGACTACCAGAGCTCTGACAGTGGAAACGTTGACCATAAAGAAGCATCGCAATCAAGCCAAGCATGTGTTCCTGCCTTGGATTTTCTGCCTTCTTCTCTCTCTTCTCCTCCAAAGTCCTTCTAGGGGCGTTGTTGTGAAAAAAAGTAAGGTATCAACACCTATCTCTGCAAAGCCTGGAAACTTTCAATTTCCATCGCCAGGGATTTCTCCTTTATTCCATAAAGATGTTTCTTTTTCAACCAGTTCAGCAGAACCCTTTGTGATTGTGAACACAGATAGTTTTGACAACCAACCTGAAAAGAGTTCAACTACAAATCCTCCAAAAATTTGTGTAGTAACAGACTGTGACACAAATAGTATTATCAAACCACTCACAAGAAGGAAGTTGAGAGGTGGTGGCCATAATGTTTTGGATTGGGAAAGTACAATGCTCATTATTACCTTTTATAGGCTTAATAACATAACAAATCCTTTCCAAACTTTTATATGTCAAGAACACTGGAAAATGTGGTATAACTATAACTATAAAATAAAACAACTAATAAATTCCTATAATCAAGTTTCTTTGGATGAAAGTTATTTTTTAAACAACATTGATGCAACAGTTGAAGACCAATCAAGGCAAAAAACTGTAGACCAGGGTGTAGAGTTAGCCATATTCAATGATGCAAATTTTGAATTACCTCTGCCTTCATGATTTAACATCACTTTCTGTAACATGCAGAAATATGAACAAACTGGTAAATTTATATCTTAAGGATGATCTTGTATGGTGTAGACTCCTGAAGAAACATTTTTTTGTTGAAAGAACTTTGAATGGGAAAAATTTTTTTGAATCATTCCAGACAATTAACTCGTACTGCTCAAAGAAGAACAACCTAGAAATGAACCAATGCAGCAGTTTATTTTTAACACCCGAGTTGAACAAAATGTTAGAAATTTTACTTCAGGAAGAGAATGATTTAAATAAAATTTTACAGGCTTTTGGCCACAATAGAAAGCCATACCCAATAGAACAACTTGTTTTTTTTACCGCCAAGTGTAACGAACTCATCCAGCAGTCACAGAACTGCAATTATCCTGTTTCTGATTTTAGAGTTGGTGCTGAAATTTCTAGCACTCCATTTGTATTTCGTCTGTTTGACCTTGTCTGGACAGGAAATTTGACAGTGGATCCTTTTGAAAACTCACAATGTTCCACCTTGTTAAAGTGTTTGGCAATACATTGCATAAGACAAAAGCTTGTGGGTTGCAAAACAATAGCAATGTTGCAGAAAGTTTTGTCTAATGAGGTTTCTTTGACTTGTTCCAAGAGTTTAATGACTGTATTGAACAAGTCAGGTTTATCATTTTCGTACTCAAAAGACATGAAAGACAGTAAGCGTGCAAGGCAGATATGGAATAATGTTGGATTGAAGAAAACACTGCAGAATATACCATCCAACATGCACTGGTTGGAGTGTGACAATTTAGAGACAATGCTTAAATCTGCGTCCATACATAATGCTGAAAGGCTTACTCATTTTTTAACATCACAGCTAGAGTATGTTAAGGGGCAGTATGTTACTTTAGATTTGTTTAAAAAACCACCAGTGCATGATATGGATGCTTCTGCATTTCATGTAACACCCAAAGAAAAACAACTTCCCTCGAAATTCCTTACAGATTGTCATAAGAAAGTAACTGAACACAAACATCTTTCCTGTGATGAAATGGCATCTAGACTTGTTATGTCAGGTAACAATGAAACCTGAAACACTTTAACAACAATAGACAAACCAAATATGACATCTGAAAGAGTTTTGTAAGAGGAAACTGTGTTCCCAACATCAAATGCAGTTTATTTAAGAATGGAGAAACTTTGTTCATCGAACAGAAATGACATCAAACACGTTTTAGACTTGACATCATCTGATTATTGTTTGAATAACATTTCATATATTCCCAGTGTTGCTATATCACCCTTTTTGCTTGCATCAAGAAATAAAAGAGAAATCTCTCACGATCTCTGATGATAATTCTAGTCATGTTTGCTTTGTTCCCTGGGGTTTTCTAGAACATCCGAAAACAAATAGTGATTTTCTTAGAATTTCTGACAATGAAAAATCCCTGGAGAAGATTAATGCAGCTATTTTTGAGACATTGAAAAATAGTAATGAGGGAATATTGTTGGCAACCTATTTGACTGAGTCTGCATTATATCATTGTCATAAACATCCATTATGGTTTTCTGAAAGTGACAAAGTATGGCTTACAATAACATATGCAGAATTGCTGAGAAAGCAAGGAATTCTAGGCAAAGCAACTGAAAATCTTTTAAGTGCTAAAACCGACATTGATCAAATGCAAAATATTTTTCCTTGCACAAATGTTGTGTTTCCTAATATTGAAAGAAACTGCAACTCAATCCTTATAAATGCTGCAAACTCTTACATTCAGTTAGGTTTGCCACAAAAATGCATCAACATTCTAAATGACATTCATATTCAGAATTGTGATATCATTGACTCATATCATGAAATTTGTTGTAAAAATCTAACCAGCTGTGCACTTGCTTGTCAGGGCAGCTTTGATGAAGCTCTGCATTTTGCAGAATCCTGTGTTGCGAAATCCCCATTAATAAACAAACATAGCATCATGGCTATACTCTATAATCAGTATGGGTTCTTGCTTTAGGTGATACAAAACTTGCCATGTGAATCGCCATATAAAATTATTACAGACAATACAAGAATGTTTTTGGCAACCAACATTTTCCTATTCAACGTTCCACATTCCACAATTCACATTCCACAATTCCGAAATTCCAGCACTCCAAGATTCCACATTCCTTCATTCTTACCTTATTTTCGCATCAAAGTTCTCAAGGAGGGCCCGGGTAACCATCTGTGTTTCCTTGTCTACATAGAACCGCATACTACTTATAATGCCTTTAGATCTGATGACGTCACATAGGAAAAATTATACTGTATTTAAAAAATATGAAAAAATTCGAAATGGCAAGGTCGTGTTGCCCCTTTTGCAGTCATATATGGATATTTCACCCAAAAGTTTGTCTACGTTGCTTGTTTCAATCCTTAGATAAAGTTACACTGCACTTGGAAAGTGTTACCATGTTGCCTGTAGCAGCTGATGACGTCATCAGTGAAAATTCAACGTTCATTAAAAATGAAAGAATTATATATCAATCGAAAGGTCTGTTTGCCCTCTCTGCGAATATACATGTATTATTTGACTTAATGGAATGCTTGAGATTATATTCTCGAAAAACTACCGAAATCGCGTGTTTATGACGTCATCAAAAATGGCAACTTCCGGTCAAAATTTCAAAAGTCCCCAGGTGAAATTCGAATTCAGCATGTTTGAAAACCTAGATTCCGTTTTCAAAAGTTTGACTGGAAAAGTTTTCCGATTTTGCCGGGAAGAGACCTGTCTATTTCACAAACTGTCAAATTTGCACGACAAGCTCATGAAACGGTATGGAAAATTCCACCTAGAGAAACATGCAGTTGCATTTTTAGACAGTCCAAGTGCTTCAAAAGTTCAATATTTGACATCAATGAAAGATTTTGACACTTCAAATCAATTTTTTACCATGATGTGGTAGTAGGGCTGACAGAATTACTTGCAATGTATGTGCAGTACCATCAAATAGTTGGAAGCACAGCAGATTGCCAAGATACAAACATGGAATCTGTGGAAATTAATGAAGTATGGAAGTTTTGTGAAAGTTTTTCAAACTATCAGCCTGAGCTTAGAGTTATTGCAAATTATTTATTTGAAGAAGGTCTTTCTGTACTTGGACTTCTTATAGCACAGAAGTAGCCTGCGTGCAGCCTCAACTCATCTAACCGAAAGAGTAGAGTCTGCGCAACAATGAACGAAAGCTTGTACTGGCCTCTTTTTCAAACGAACCCAAGCGGTAAATCTTTTGTATGTCTATTGTTTATTAACCAATCAGCTCCGGTTGGCAAAAAACTGCCAACCAGAGCTGATTGGTCAAATGCTAATTTCATTGTTTTAATATAGTCGCGCCGCGTAGACACGGCTGGTTTGCGTCGCGCGATCGCTTTCTTTGCCAAAACAAAATGGCGAATGTGTGCTTGGTTGCTGCACGAAAATGTTTGTTGGAGTAAGGGTGGTTTACCGGAGATCTACCTTACGAAAAGCACTATTTTGATCAATTGAAGCCATGCCAAGAATAGAAACAAGCACGACATGGATTTTCCAAAGCGAGTTGTTTATTTCTGGGCATCTAGACTAGATAGTAGCCTACTCCTCTTACTTGGTTTATCAGAAGAGGGTGCACCCAGTGTCCCTGTGCACAACAAAGAACAAAAAAATACAGATAGTAAGATTTAACTTGACTTGTCTTGTCTGGTAGATTACATGCATTTAACTTAATCAGTATAAATAATTACAATACCTCGTCAAATAAATTTTCCATGTTATAAAGTAGCCCTAACAGCTGTGATGTTAGTTATGTATAGGTAGTTTATGAAGGATTTACTACCAGTAAATGTTTGTGCCTAGTAGGCACAAATTTTTGAAAGTTTATGCTGTTTTTATTTCCTTTGAATGTAAGTCTTTCTTCAGAAACTAGAATCATTTGCTCAACCATTTAAATCTTTGCAATCAATCTAGGGCAGCAAAAATCCAAATATTTTTGTCAACCTTCCCAAAGCTGTCTTGTTTCAATGTTTACAAACTGAAAACATGAAGTGTTGATACTAATAATGTGACATCCATAATTATTGTCAGATTATTTTTCAGTGCTATTTAAGAGAAAAGAACACCAACTTAACCTTTTAAGATTTGGTGAACAGTTTGCAAGCCATCCTTAACTTTGCACCTTATTTATCCGTGCCTTGGTTTAGTTTTATGGTTTAATTAAATGTACATTCACTCAGTATTTGGTCATTAAAATTAAATCTGAAAACTGAAACTGGTAGCAAATGACAAAGCTTGCTTGTGGATTAAGGTGAAGGCAGTACTGGTATCAACCAAAAAGCAGAAAAATGTCTGTCAAATCAAATCTATGAGAAGACCCATAGCCTACAATATTGACAAATTTTTTTGAAGTTACTAACTATCAAAACACCAAAAAATCCTTGTAATACACTGCAAAAATTCATGGCAATTTCATCAAAAAATTATAAACCAAGGACAAAAATCACAGTTAATTGAAGAATAACTGGGACTGAGATGGATGCATATTTTGAAACTAATGAATACTGTAAGTCCAGTAGGTACCAAAAAAAGTTCAAACTCTACATTTCAAGCCTTTCCTTGATCAAGCAAGAATACTTACTGGGGATAATTTGAGAGTTATGCTATTTATAAACAACAAGAAAGGCTATTTATAAACAACAAACTTATAAATAAAAACAGTACAGTAAAAAGCTTTGCATCTATCTACCCTATGCATCTAGGATATATCAATCAACCTATTTGTCTGTAGCACTTTTTCCTTAGAGAGATCAAAAGAAAATAAAATATCCAAGGAGCTAACAAAATAAAAATATATGAAGATACTCCTCCCAGTCAAGTGATAAAAAGTTACATACACCAAATACCAGATGGTGCTGTCTAGATGATATTTTGTCAGGTCTTTTAGCCTGTGTTTAGGGTATTCTCGAGAAAAAAGTTCAACTAATTTAATTGCTCTTTAGTTTCAATTGAAAGTTTTGTTGAAGAATTGACTGTACAAGCAGCAGTGTTCAATGGTCAGCATATGAATGGTCAGGTATATGAAGTCGTATAAATTTTATATGAATGGTCAGCATCCACCAGCAGTTAATCGGGCCTACGCAAGAGTTAGGCCCCAGCCACAGACAGCAAAGAACTTGTCACTTTTCAGCTTTTCAGAAAGATTTTCTTGGCCAAACGTCTTATAAATGTCCAATACAGCAAAGTTTAAATACAAGACATCATTTTGTTTCGAAATTCATCGCAAAGAACTTCTTCGTAAAGTTACGGAGTTACACACAGCTTCAAACAACTTGCTCAAATCCCGAAATGCTAGTAGGCGGTAATTAAAAACGCTTCGCGAATGCTCCAACGGTTGTTTTCATCGGAAAGAGGTTGCATTTTTGCTGACTCAGCTGTACAAGCTTTCGTTCATTGTTGCGCAGACTCTACTCTTTACGAAAGAAGAGTTTGAGGCTGCACGCAGGCTAGAAAAACTTTCCATCTGCCTTTCTGACCGATCCTGCATTTGCAGCTGCAACTAAAAATTTGAACAATGTCACTTGCATGATCAGGGACTTTATGTTTGACTTTCGGCATCTCAAAATTCCAACTTGCACTTACAGAGAAATGAGTGCTCATATCCTGAACAGTTCTTCCCGTTATCCGTGTGTATGGAAAGAAAGAGAGTCATTTTACTCTTATTCAGACTTTTGATCGCCGTGCAGATCAAACAAAGGGTTGCACTGAGGCAACTAGAGCATCAGTTCCAATTTCCCCTCTGCAATATACTGGTTTCCAAATTGACCCAAATGAGCAGCGTATGTGAGAGCCTGTCAAGATATTTCCTTTTTAAAAATGCAAAAGCTGCCAAGTAATTTTACTCATGTCATCATTGGTGGTCACTGTGGTATATTTGCATCCAACAGTGTTGACAATATTGGAAATGTATCAAGAGCTTCATATGAATATAGTTGCCGTCACCCTGAAGCTGATACAGTTGTTTTCTTTGCACTTAAGAAGTTTTTGCAACAAAACTCTTATGCAAAAGGCAGTTCAGTCATCATTAACTGTCCAGAAGCTGATAACATCACCATCCTGCTTTTGGATGCAATCCACAACAAACTGGTTGATCTTAAAACGGGTAAACCCACTAAAGAGCCTAAGGACAATGTTTCTGTTGTGGATTTTAAAGCTTTGAGCTCTAAGATTAAAATAATTTTTTTGTTGATGTGCAGAAACTTTATGATACTCTGAGAAACTCTGAATATTTCAAGAACACAGATTTTGCTCTAGAAAGTCTTGGTGCACTCAGTATTTTTACAGGAAATGATAAAAATCCTGGAATTCGAAATATAACTAAAAACTTGGCTTTGACAGTGTTTTGGTGAGGCATGCAAAGACAAAATCCTCCCTCCACTTGTTGATAACAATGAGCTCTTAACCAATACAAACGTGTGTAAAACAGCTTTCTTACTCCTCTATGCTCGTATATACTTCCACATGTACAGATATAGCAGCAAAAGCTACTGTTAAATTACTTCCCTTACAACATCAGTATTTTTTAAATAAAAAGATAACAATGTAGATAATAGATATAACAACAACAGCTATTGTTACATCACTTCCCTTACAACATCAGAATTTTTTTAAATAAAAAAGGTAACAATGTAGATAATGGATATATCAACAACAACTATTGTTACATAAAGAACCAAGTCGAAATACCGCAACGCAAAAAACAACAGAGAAACTATAGTTTCGAATTAAAATATTTTTTTAGAACAAATATTTCGCCCTGTCAAGCAAGACTTCTTCAGAGTGTGATCCACTCTGAAGAAATATTAGTTCTAAAAAAAATATTTTACTTCAAAACAATAGTTTCTCTGTTGTTTTTTGCATCTTAGTGTTCCTGCTTGGTTTTTTATTTATCTCTTCGCCGCAAGAAGAAAAAAACTTCTACACGCAGCAGCCAGTCTTTTCTTTTTTGGCTTCATTATTGTTACATCACTTCCCTTACAATATCAGTATTATTTTTAATAAAAAGATATCAATTTACACAATAGATACAACAACAACAGTTATTGTTACATCATTTCTTTTCAATTTTCAGTATTTTAATTATTCTAGTCCTTGTTGATGTTGTTGTGAATTTTTCATAGATGTTAACATTGATTACCATATATTACACACTATGGAACATGAACTAGAGGAAAGGATATGATATTCATTAACAATTTTTAGGTAAAAACACTCCTCATTTTTTCAATAGAATACCTGCACAGAGCAAGGCCTTCACAAATTCCCCTTAGATTTCCCATGGGTCTTTTGAGTTGATCAATCAGTTGGAACTTAATGTCCAAATTGAATTGTGGAAGAATTTTCCTGGAGCTGTTAGCGTATGGAAAAGGCTACATCTGACACCAAACCATGATGGCATATATGATAGATTTCGCAATCAAAGAGGATACAGAAAATACACCACTAATTTGCATACTTGGTACTACTACTTTAACAGCTATCCTGAAGGTATATTGGATGGTGAAGAAAAATCCGTGCAAGAAGACGTAGAAAAGACAATGAAAGGTACGGAGCCCCATAAGGGCCAACTCTTTGCTTGTGCAAAAGTTTGTTTGAATCTCTTTGCTTGCGTAAAAAATAATATGCTTCCGTAAAAGATGAATTTATCGCGCGATAAACCACAAATTATCGCGCAATAAACCATAAATTATCGCGCGATAAATCACAAACTATCGCGCGATAAATCACAAACTATCACACAATAAATCACAAACTATCGCGCGATAAATCACAAACTATGTTGCTTGAACAGCTTTGGCAAGCTCCTTTTCATCCTTGTGAGATAAATCACAAACTATAAGTTGTGTAGGTCTTGGGAAGGCAACTTTCCTGTTTCCGTCATCATTCATTCACAAGAAGAACTAGAGTTCATCGGAAGTGAGATTGCAAAGATATCAGAGATTTCAAAGGTTAGTTTACCAACCGTTTAACATAAGGTTAGTGGAAATTTAGGCATACAGTAGCTACCAACAGATGTGGGAGATCAATGTAGTGCTTCATAAAGGTTACTGAATTAGAATCAACGATACTGCCATGAAAGGTAGGGGTAAGAAAATTTTAGAACAAAATCGAGCTACCTCATAATCGCCTAGGTATTCGTGCTTTACCCTTAAGAGATTTGACTGAATTTTTCATTGCAAGTTGGAACAGGCCCTCTGGTGACCCTGTTCGCTATTCCCTATGCGCTTCGATGTATTGCGTATGGCTTTTAACTTCTCTGTTCTCCTTCTATTTGACAGTATTGTGAAGAAAGTCGATCATGAACAATAAAGAAGCTTTAATTGAGAGGTAATTCAAACAAGGATACAAATACTCGGAAATAGCAGCATTTTTGAAAACCACGGAATAACAACCAGTGTTCGCACGATAAAGCGAGTTCTTAAGCACCTGAATCTGCGGAGGAGAAACCCCTCCACAGAATCTGCAGTCATCGTTGATGCAATTGCAAATGAACTGACCAAGAGTGGATCATCACTTGGATACCTTTCAATGCATGAAAGGCTGATTGAAAAGGGCATACAAGTCAGTAGAGAGAATGTCAGGTTGAGCTTCAGTATACTTATTCCAGAAGGGGTAAGGCTACGCTCAAGGCATCGTCTGTGCCATCGCATGTATGCCGCTAGAGGACCTAACTATGTTTTGCACATCGACGGAAACTATAAACTGAAACCGTTTGAATTCTGCATTCATGGGGCAATAGATGGATACAGTAGGCTAATTGTTACTCCTTCAAAATAAAGATCGGGGAGTTATTTCGCGGCTTTATTTAGATTATGTTGCCACAGTCAAGGGTGTATCTTTATTAATGTTTTATATCTATAAGCTAAAACTTGTGCAACAGTTATTCAAAAGCTAAAATTTCGAACCTATACAGAGGGAATCCATGTTTTGTATGGTATGAAAGACACAAAAGTCCTATGAAATATCCATATTCCAATATCCACTACGCATGACATTTAAAAAATCTTCCTTAAACATAACGTATGACTTGTACGTCACCGTCACCTTCAATGTGGGTCCACAGGTGTGAGCGATCACTCTTCTTTCTTTATCTCGAAGCTGGTTGAAAATAATGTCAATATGCTTGACACACATTGTATCCGCACCAGTGGCAAAGCGCATGAATTTCAACAAATCCTCATCTCTCAAGCCACGTGCAAATTTTTTTACAAAACCAAAAACTTCCCTCTCCTGATCATTCGCTGTTTCGGCCCGCAGCAGAGCAATAACCTTCTTTCGGGTTGGTTTGGATGCTTCGAAAACTTTCTCTAACTCTTGTTTACTCTCGAAAATAACTTCTTCTCGCAGAATATCATCCCAAGCTTCTCTGATGTAGCTGGGTCTCTGTACCATTTCCTGATGGGCAATTTCCAAGAGGATATCATGCAGATCAGCACCAGATTTCGGGATTCTTTTAGAGGAGAGAGTTGACAGCAGTTCCAATATGTCATCCCCATCGTCACCTGTGAAATCAAAACCATCTTTTTCAATTGCTTGTGTGAGTAAAGACCTATCATCCACTGGAAGATATTCAAGAAGACTCTGTAATGATAATTCTGGAGAGAGTGAAGATTCGCCGAAAAATGCAGCAATGACAAACCCTTTACTTAGCCTTAGGGGGAAGTAACATGCCTCTCGATACCCTTTGATCAGAATTCTGCAGACAGCCTTCCAGTCTTCGCGCGAAAAATCATGTCTTATACATGGAATCATTCCATCACAGCCAACTGCGTGTCCCTTGAAGAACTCGCACCAGAATGCGGAAAGAGTGTCCCTCATCACACCAACCAAATCGTCTGCCTCTTCCTTGATTCCTCATTCCTTTTTTACCCTCAGCACCAATCTCTTTCGCACAATTGACGGATCTTTGAATGCTTCAACCATGTCAGGAAGCACAAGCGTGCGTCTCATTGTTAATGACTTTTCCATTATAGTGCTACGGAAAAAATACAACAGTTTATAGAAATTGGTTGAGAAGAATTTATAATTAGTGCACAACGTTTTTTGAAGCTGTGTGTGCCGAGACCTCGCCTCATGCCCCCACTTATACACAAGAAAATGCTGTATGGAATATAGTGTTTTTCATGGTATGACTTGTCAAAATAGGCAGATTATTACCCAGATAGAACCAAGTGTAGCTGTGTCTAATTTCTAATGATGTCCAAACGCATTTTTCAATCTCCTTTTCAATCTCCTTTTCCCCAATGACTGCAATTACGTCTACATGATCAACAACTTTTATAGCTACATGACAAGATTGCAAAAGAATGGATAAGAATGGGAAAGTAGATTTAAATATGAACATAGAATCCTGTTGTATAAAAGTTAAACTGAGCTGAAACGGCCTGAAAGAAGCTCTATCTACCATGTTTCCATGTTGTCTACTGCATGCTCAAAATTGATTACGTTATTAATGGTAGGAAGAACACTATCATCAATGGTAGGTAGAAGCTGGATTGAATCATGCAATAAATTGTCACTTTTTGTGGGTGTTTAATCTCCAAAGAACAGTATGTCTTCATCAAAGTGTGGCATACTCTCCTGCAATTGACGAATAAAATACATCACATAATTATGCACCTTTTTATCTTTAATTAAAACCTTCAAAAATACCCTTTTTCAGCCAAATTATATAAGAAAGACCAACTTACTGTTTTCTCAAGGTACAGACATTTTTTATCATGTAAAATGGCTTCATCAGCAGGCAACACTATTTCTTTCTGGGCCGACAGCAGTTGGAAGTACTTTGGAAATACAAGCTCTGATGATACATATGTGTACATCGTCTAAAAAGAAGAAGCAAATAGATATTGAGGATAATGAACTTTTGACTTTAAAAGTCAAAATTTTTACTTCAGGATTATCAGAAGTGTAGCAGCTTGAAGCAGTAAAAAGAAAACAAAAGCACAAAAATTAAAGAAGGTTCCAAGAAGAACCTTCTTCAAAATAACTCTTCACTTCTGGACTGGGAAAACTGATATTCTTGTGAACTTCCAACATTAGTAGTCATTCTATCGAGAAATGATAATGCAGAGAGCTTAAAATGCAAATGCAGGAGTACAGTACACCATATTACCTTCATAACTTCATCTCGTCGTAATCGTCTTGATAACACACGATCACCAGTAAAAACACTTATTTGCAAGCAATCTGCAGACTCTGCTGGTTCTGGGATTGCAAATTTCGTCCTCTTCTGTTTTACCTCTGGTAAGATTGTGATACAAGATAGCCAGATGTATGTAATAGCAAGCACAAGCCCAAGGGCGCCTGAAGCAACGCAGGGTGTCAGGGGCAGAAGCTACAATTTTGGGGCAAAACAATAGGAGAATAAAAGCATTTAGCAATTTTTATGAGGGCAGGGGGCAGCCACCCCTGTGCGTCAAGCACCTCTGTCTAACCCCAAGCCCATAACAAAATCTATGTGATACAAATCATGAATTTTGTAATAATGAAGACAAATAAATAATGAAGAAAGGTATGTTTCCTGGAAAGGAAATGCATCTGTGAGAAAACATAAGGAAGTACGTTATCACCAGGGAGCAAACTACATTAAAATTCCTCATTTACCAGAAGATTGCTTGTTCACTGCCCTTTGTTGCATATGACCTATAATATTTTCACCCACTATCAACTTATACCATGTGATTTCAAAGCATGCTATCAATTGTTCAGCAAGGAATATTCATGTAATTGACATCTAGACAAGAATCAAATGATATAATGTGTTGTGCTCTGCGAACATACCTTGATACACTCCATCACTTTGAAAACAACCTCCCTGAATCTTCGCAGTATAGATTTGTTTGGTGGCTATAAAGATGATACCTCCAATTACACACTTGCAAATGTGGATCTGATACAATCAATAACATTAAAGTTTTGTAACCCACAAGATTCTAGTTTTCTCTTTCAACTCTGTCAGATAACCTGTTTACAGTATTTTGCAATATAAAATCTCAGTGTTTCTGGGTGTCTGTAATCTGAGATGAAAAATTCTGCTTCATGAAAGTTCTTTGACTCCTATTTACATTATGTATCTGTCATGGAAAACCTGTTTAAAAGTAAAATTATATTACAAACTGAAAGAACATGTTATTATGTCACCATCATTTTGAAATACAAATCACTTTTAGAATTGCACTCTCCCACTCAATTCAATGCTTTGCATGAAGCTTCAAAGTAGGGAGAGGATGCACTTGGGATACACTTGGAATCCTCTTGGATTTTTTGCAATTACATGCAAGTTAGCATGAGGTTCCTGTATTAAATCATATGCTACACAAACAAGTTGAGCTTATGGGCAAGGAACGATGTACTGTATGATGAACAACACCTGAGAAAATGAAGAACATAAAGAGTGATGAATTATTCATACCAAGTAACTATGAGCACTGTTTGCAGACTTTTCTCTATCTGTCTCAAGTGATAGGTTGTAAGCTCTTTCTATTTCCATAGCCAAAGCTGCTCTTTCCTCTGATGTACCAATGAGATCTACCACCTGATCGCTACCACCAGGTAGAGAGTTTTGTTCAGAGATGGTTGAATTATCAGGTCTGTATGGTTCCTCATATATGCTGCATGCTGGTTGATATGGTGAAATTGGAGGCACTGCTTCAAATGGGGACATATCCAGGAAACTATCACTATCCATAGTTTCATTGCCCTCAGAGATATCCTTCATCAATTCCTTGAACAAATTCCGTATCTTGGTCAACAAATAAACTCTTACTCTTGACAGCTTATACTTTGAGCAGTAATTGCCCAAAGTAAATTCTTTACCATCAATGGAGTCTTCAATCTCAACACAAGAATAATTTCCAAGAGAAACATTAAATGCTGACAGCTTTCCAATCCGACTCTCTCCTTCTGGGAAGAACATTTCCGTGGCAACCTTGAGTAATTCCATCTTACCTGTTTCTAGACTTAATTTGATATCACGTGATCCACCACCATGGCACATACGTACGGAGGCAAAACGATTCTTTTTTTGATCAAAATTCATCCAAGCCAATTGTATTGTTCGATACTTTTCCAAACTGTTGCCCTAGTGAGATAATTTTAAAGGTATAAAAATATATAGTAAGCAGTACTGAAAATTCTACTGTAATTGCATTGAATGAAAATACATCTATACCTGCTCAGTCATTTATTACAAGCTCTGAGCCATATGCACTTTTCTATTTACTGAAATTACTGAAATTTTAGTTAAACTGTTTGGTTGAGACCTTACAGAGCAAGAATAAAAGTTTCTAAGGGGCACCAGCCATTCTGCAAGGGCTGAAATACTAGGTATTTTAAACAACGCTTAGGGTTGGAAAAAATGACCATTTCCTTATTTCAAAAAAAAGTATACTGGGGTTTCTTAAACTTCAAATCACTAAAATGGAATAGGCCTACTGAATTTAAAAATGGACATACAGTTTCTTAGTTTTTTCCTTCGTTGCGTCCATTAGAAGAATATCTTGATGTTAAGAAAATGGTGAGTTTTTTCTATAAAATACTCAGTTTTCTTACAAAAAAGGAGTGTTAGTACATGTTTCAGTGCCTTTAATAACAAGCCAGACCTTTACACGTTTACGTTTTCCACTTTTTAAGATGTCTGTCAGAATTCTCTTCCTTTCTCATGTGGTACCATTCAAGAGACTATTCACACTGCTGTGGCCTTGAAAATTGCAGAAGCTTCTTAATGCAATTATGTCCCCTCTTGCAGTCAACCCAAGACAATGCTGTAACTCTTGATCTGTTGCTTTTGATACTGCAGAAACATCCATCTAAGAGCAACAAAATGTTTTTTCAATGGTGAATGTGTAATCATAAAATGTAGGCAAAAAAGCGTTATGAAAGTTAAATTCTCCTGAAACCAGTCGAAACCATCTATATCTACCTTTTCTCTTTCAACGAGTGCCAAGACATGTTGCGGAACATTTCTTGATTTGAGAAAAGCAATAACCTGCAGAGCCAGAGTGGATAGATAAACATGAATTGGAAACTAAACTCTGTTTTAACTAAAAGCTTGAAGCTTTTAAAAGAAGACTGGAGTTTCCTTACCTCTTTAACAGATGTGCCAAGCAGAATCTTTTCATTTTGCGCCATGATGGTCTACTCACAAGGATGAAAAGGAAGTTGCCTAAGCTGCCCAAGGCCCCAAGCAACAGTTGGTGATTTATCGCGCGATAGTTTGTGATTTATCGCGATAATTTATGTTTTATTGCGCGATAATTTATGGTTTATCGCGCGATAAATTCATCTTTTACGCAAGCATATTATTTTTTACGCAAGCAAAGAGATTCAAACAAACTTTTGCACAAGCAAAGAGTTGGCCCTTATGGGGCTCCGTAGAAAGGTACCAACCTTTCTTGTAATACTTGGGAAGTCATATTCGCAGGGCAGTTCAAAGAATTGATGTGTAGTGCAACTTGTGGCAACTTACAATATCACAAATCAATTGATTATCACGTTGATTACTACCTTGGATCTATCAAAATATAAGCAACTTCATACAGCACTTAGACCAAAAGAAGTCAATTGGCTATGAGTTTCAATAGGATCACACTCTGAAGAAGACCTGCTTGGCAGGGCGAAATATTAGCAAACTAAAAAAACATAGTTGTCTTTTGTGTCTTTCCACGCGGTGTTTCTGCCTTACTGTATTTATTCAACTTTTCGCCACAAGAAGCTCACATGCTGAAGGCAAGCAGTAGGCTAAATGGTCTTTTCTTCTTTTTTCTTTTCTTTTATGCTGGTAACGTTACCTATATCAGGGCAATGATGGAATTAATCGAATACAGGAAATTCAAAGAGGTGTCTTTTGGTGCTTTGAACAACATCAGCATGGCTGAGATATTCTTGAAAAGAGCAAGGAAATTCATAGCACGTAAAATGTGTGTACAAGAAGATACTGGATTTACCCAAGAGTGATGGTGGTTGACGTGTTACGTCGGCAGACTTGACTTTTGCAACACGATTTATTCCCTTATTTCTATTTCTAAGTATTAAAGGTACATGACCAATGGCATATCAGTTTTTAACAATTGAAATGCTTTGACACACATAGAAGAACGGTGGATTTATAGATCAAAGGAAATTCAAACTGCAGAAAAGTTTGGTTTTGATTCACTTGTTGTTGACGATGCATGCATGCAGTTTAATGATTCTTATTCAAAAAATGTAAGGCCATTATTGAATCAAAAATGTAATTTTCCTTTTGTAAATCGCATGGCAGAATGCACAAGAATTTTCAATTCAATGGTCATGATGGAATATGAAGCTATTGGCAAGTACTTTCATCCCATGAGATATAGACAGATAATAGAGACAAAAAGTGTAGATAATTAGACAACTCAGGAAAGGGACATGATTTCTCAAGATCAACATCATAAGTCCAATGCTGCAAGAATACATTATGAAAAGAAAAGATCAATAACAGTAGCTGAGAAAGAAAGTAAATGTATTAAAAAGCTCAGAGGAGATGATGGCATGCAAATGGACAATACTTTGCGCGATTTCGTGACAAATGCACCACCTCAATCATCCGAAAATGTTACTTGCAATGAAACAGCAAAGACTCAACCTATATCCGCTTGTAACACAATTTTGTTGGAGCGACCTGATCAATGTTTTCTTGGGCCACGCTCAAAGAGGAGAGTCTCGGAGATTTTGTTTTTCTTGGTTTTCAGTTGCTGCTGTTATCTCATGGAGTGCTATTTTATTTCTCAGAAGGAGAAAAAGTGAAACGGCAAGGTTAAAATTATGCGTTTTTCATCTTTTTGTTAAGATGAAATTTTTGTCTATGCCCATGAATCATCAAGAAGATAGATAATCCAAATGAAATACTTGAAATTGTTTATTCTACTGCTGTGATGAAGTTTGCGGCATGTTTGTTGGCTAAGCAGCTTGCATGGGCCTAGCCAAAAGAGGCTATTGTTGCAATCCAACAGTTCAACTGGTGAACATCATTCATTTAAAAAGATCATCAGTGTTGTTTTATAAACCTATCAGATTAGACATGAGATGGGCAAACCATTTCAAATGCTAAATTTTTTATATACATTATGTATCTAGATAGTAGACTATAGTACACCCACCATACCAGTAACACTGTAAGAAAAAACCGCTCTTAATTTCAGTCAAATCTTTTGACTGGTTATTTAAAACCTTCTACATCTTTATTCTGTAAAAAATCGCATTTACTTTGTCTATATAGCATAGGTCCTGTCGGAGCATCCGGGAACTTCCGAATTGGCGGCCTTAGCAACAACGGGAAGGGGAAAACATTGATCACTTTCACCTCGATATCACTTGCGGGAATAGAAAGTAAAGATAGTTTCTCGTTTTTAAATTAGTTTTAGATCGAAATGTCTTATGATTATGCTGAATCTATTTGCGGAGAAGATTTCAGAAGATATAAAAGCAAGTTGGCACTTGTGAATATGACAGAGTGTCCCTTTAAAATCCCGGCTAATTGCTGGAAGAACGATCCGTTGTCTTGGCCTAACGTCACATATCCTGATATCTATCATTATCTCATTGAGTCACCAGGTAAAATTGTCTTTGCTTTTATTATTTGCATGAAAAGATAATTTAGGATTTTAGGTTTCAGTGTTTCATGTTATGTGTATCTTACAATTTCCTTGTTTTCCTATTTATCAGTGCTTGTTTTTTTATTTAATAATCAAGGTACAGTAGGTACAGGAGTTTAGACTAGTATCTTACCAAGAAAGAGTAGGTCAGTTTGATTCATAGATGTTTTCTATCTTGTAGGAGTTCATTTTACTAAGCAATCGTGAAAAACTACAGATCCCTCGAAGCTCATAACTATTTCACTAGTGGATGGGTACAAACAGTGTTAGCTTTTTGCCCTTAAGATTCTGGCCACATTTCGTTGCGTGCAGATGTCAAGCCATCATGGAGAGTGACAGAAAACGGTCATTCAGCTTTGGTTGCAGCAAAAGAGGATGGAACTAAAAAGCCAATCTTGAGATACAAGAAATTGAGCCATTTAGAAAATATTTTCACAAAAGTTGACCTTGCAATCCCTAATAAATGGATGAAAAGGTCAGCAGACAGATTTTGTCGAAGCTTAACCAGTGTTATGAACAACTGCTCTTTAACAGCAATTTTCGACTGAGATGAGGAGCAAGGTTTTATGTGAGGATACATGTAGTCATAAAGTACTTCGAATGTACTCCAGCTTAGCGCTGTAAATATTCTACACTTTGTATCATTTCCTTGCACAGCAGATGAATGGAGAGATATGCTTCTTTTGGTGTCAAGCCTCTTCTTTCAATATTCATTCAGCATATCTTTTTCCTTGAGATCTTTTTCATATTTTTCTTTCAACATCTGCATTTCTCGTTGTAACTGTTTTGCTTCAGATGCCTGCAAATCAGCTGCCGTTGCTGCTTTTTCACTTTGAATGTCACCATCAGTAGTGCTGACTGTAAATGAATCTATTGTCTCAAAGGAACGAACTGCTTCTAAATTGTTATAACTTTGATGCACCAACGAGAAGTAAAGCCGCAAATCTGCTAGCACAACTCAAGTCCAGTGATTTCGTCATTTCCTTAATTTTCATGAAGAATATCATGCATAAAACAAAACAGATGACAGAGGCTCTTCAAGCCAAACAGTTAAATATCATAGATGCAATGGCTATTGTTGAGGCAGCTGTATCGAATTTAAGGCATATAAACAATGACACAGAGGCAATGAATAGCCAGATAGATGCCGGTATTCAGTTTTCCCAGTCACTAGGAGGGGATCCTATTTCTGAGT
Organism: Chrysaora quinquecirrha; assembly: GCA_014526335.1. NCBI lineage: Eukaryota > Metazoa > Cnidaria > Scyphozoa > Semaeostomeae > Pelagiidae > Chrysaora > Chrysaora quinquecirrha. The sequence goes on along the minus strand of JACTAT010000168.1, from coordinate 234,089 downwards.
TTCAAAGAAAGCACCATTTACGAAAGAAATCAAGAAGAGTTGATGACAACCCAAATTCACAGGCTGAACTATCAATTTATCAGTTTTACAGAAAAGAATTCAAACTTGTTCTAGACACACAGATACAACAATTTGGAGACAATTTGTTGCAATGTCTTGAGCCTGTCAAGCCTCTGGCATCATTACTCGCACTACCACTGAAAGAAGCTAACTTTGAAACATATGCAAGCCTTGTCAAGCTTTTTCCAGCCACGAGCACTGTTGAACCCTACGCTCTGCAATGTGAGTTCAACAGTTTCAGGAATCACTTAGAGTTCACTACACAAAAGCTGAAAACGGTGGCTGAGCTTACAAAACTTTGGAAAAATGGAAAACGGCCTTTCCATTAACAAACAAAATCTGTCGCCTGATGCTTACTGCTCCTGTCACTGTAGCGAAAGATGAGAGATCTTTCAGTAAACTGAAACTCATAAAGACATACCTCAGGACGACTATGGCTGAATCTTGGCTTTGGTCCTTACTCCTGCTATCTTGTGAAAAAGACATCACGGATTTTTTAGATTTGGAAAAAGTTGCTACAGAATGGGGAAATTTTAAGGCAAGACGAGCAAAGATCAATTAAACAAAAACAACTATCATTATAGCATATTATAAAGAACTAAATTTCGAGATCTACCATTCCTTTTGTTATATTCATTCTTAATGTTGAAGTTGAACTTAGATATTTTTGTTACAGTATCAGATATATCTTGTAAGTAACATGGTAGGATTACTTTTCGAAATGTCAATGTTGAATGTCTTGCTAAAAGGCAAGCCATTGAAATTTCTGGGTGTTATTTGCTATTCTCCTATTGTTTAAATTGTGTTTTGTTGCTAATTTAGTGGTTAATACGCTTATTTGTAATTGTTTCTCCAGTCAGCAAATCAAGATGGCCACACCCCCCTGACAAAATTCTCTCGGGACGGCCCTGAACTTCAAAACGTTTGTTTAAGTTGATTAATAATGTTCAGACGCTACCCATTTACTTTCTTCAATACCAAAGATAACATTCGTATGATCGTCAAAATAAGTAGACATGTAAAGGTTCACTGATGATGTCATATTTCTATTAATACATAGCAGGCTTTTCAAACCAAATTAAATCACCTGAAACAGCCTACTTTGAACCATAGGACTTTGCTTCCATTTTATTGGCTCCTAGAACCGAAGTTATGATTAAGAGAGAAAGTTGTATCATATTTTGTTGTGAAATGTGAATTTCTTAGATTTACGAAAGGCGAACAACTTAGAAAGCATTTGTCAAGAATGATTTCCTTAATGAAGTGAAGTGGTTAGAAGACTATCAGATACTGTCCTAGTTCTAACCATAAGATGCCGGCTAGGGATCAGCAGGCGATATTTTCTGACCCTGTCAACACCTTATTCAAAACTTAAGTTCATGGTTCCGAGGTAAGTATGGCTCCGAAGCTGAAAGTTAAGGAATTGACGGATGGACACCATCAGGAGTGCAACCCTGCGGCTTGATTCAACTCAACACCGGAGAACTCACCAGTTCCAGACATGGCAATGATTGACAGATTGAGAGCTCTTTCTTGATTCTATCTGTGATGATGCATGGCAGTTTTTGGTTGGTGGAGTGATGTGTCTGGTTAATTCTGTTAGCTAACCAGACCTGATGGTGCCCGTCCATCAATTCTTAAAGTTTCAACTTTGGAACCATATTTCCCCGGAACCATGAACTAAGGTTTTGCAATAGGGTGCCGATGGGGTTTTGATTGGTATCTGGAGGTTTTGGATTCACCAGTGGGTAAGCATCACAAAGCAGTTTTCAGAAGTTTGGCAACCCGTATAATTAGATTGTTATGGTTACTTCCCTGTCTATGCAGGGATTGTTGTCAGACGTTTTGCAGATGCACCATCCTGTTTGTTCAATCCATCAGTGGACATCACAATGTCGACTTATTGCTACCTATGCTGTTGTTATCGAGATGCGCAAACTTGGACTCATGGAATTTGGTTGCAAAAAAGCTGCTACTCTCCATCAAAAATTTGGCGGAGCCAATCAGATTAAACATCTCATTTGCTGTATTTTAATGGCTTATTATTGTCCTTCCACTTTTACTGTGATTCATTTTGTCTGATCGAATGTCATAATCTTACCAATCAGTGAGCAGCAAAATGAAATGGCGAATTTTTCCTATTCTAAAGTCTTGCTTTTGAACATTGTCAGGATATGAATCTCAGAGTAGTGAATGACATGCAAGGACTGGTTACCTAAATTTGCTGTTGAGCAATAGATCATGTGAATAATTAGCACTGTATTGTCATTGATACTAACGAAGATCACTTATCATATCACTCGCTAGCACTTTGTATCTTTCTGCAGATTTCATTCGAACAATTAGTTTTTTCATTCTGTCATTATCATAAGCAAATACTAAAAGTACAGAGTCGCACATTTTGAGTGCTACTTGGGGAAAGCAATGCTTGACTTTACGTTTAAATTAATGCTTTGTACATGGTTGAGAATTTAATATAGCTAATACGCTATGGATGATTTCCTTACTGAAGAAATCTTCTCTTTGTATTACATACATATGCTCTATATATATTGTATTTCTTATGCATGCCAACATATCTTATTTTCATTGCATATACATGTTACATATATAATATTCTCTACGTAAATATACTGCATTTTTTCGTACAAAAGTTGAAATTAATTTATTATATTTATTTATCTCACGTATTCAGACGGTTTTCTATATATTTCTTCTTCATTGACTAAAATGCAGAATTTTGCCATAAAGCGATTAATAATATAGCGCTTCATGGTTTAGTAACTTTTACCTGTTGTGTGGAAGCGTTTTTAATTTTCTTTTTCCATGCAATTTCATTTTCCTTGTTTTAAAGATAGCCTTATTGCAGGCGACATATTAATGACAGTGGCGAAGCTAAAGGTCATGCTGGACATTGACTGAGCATGACCAGAAATTTTAAAAGATAAGATTTTCAAAATTACTAAAAAATGAATTTCCCTCTAAGATATTACGAATTTTACTATTTTTCGAATTATTTTCTAAATAGGGCTACCATATATGATTGCTCCCCAATTTTTTATTTTGGTTATATTAGAATTTAACCACAATTAAAATTGCCTCAGACTTTTGTTGTCGGTCATCGGGTTTCTAGTGTTCAGTGGGTTCCATTGTCTATGGCTCTTTTCCATTTGTTCCAACATACAGTACATGCATTTAAATGCAGTGTTTGTGTGCAAGTTCTGTTTATAATGTGTTTGGTCATAAGTCATATTGTCATATTGGATATTGGATTGGCTGTTGACGGATGGACTGACAATTGGGCTTTCTTTTGGTGATATTACATGTCGTCTCCATATTTTGTTAACAATCTTTCTTGTGCATTTGTCTCTTCACATTCATTCTCGTTAGCACACGTACAAGGAAGTTAGGTTCTTTGCAATCTTCTGGTTTATTCCGGTTTCCTTCAAATTTGCCTGATTCTTTCCTGTGTCATAATCAGTGATTGGTCATAATCTGGTCAACCCATGAATCATCAGTATCATGGAAGACTGTTGTAAATTGCTTTGACTCCCAGAAGTCTGGAACACAAACTCAAGACGAGATTCCTAGTAAGATTGCTCTATGTTGTATGTTTTTTCTTGTAAAGCTAACCGACCGCATATATCATATTGCCTAACGTTATTTTGTAGTTTGGTTTTTCCTCATCAGTTTTTCCTCTTCAAGCAGACTGAGCTTATGTCAGGATAAATTGGGCGAGAGAAGTCTACATATCCATGCAAGTCTCTGATTGGATAGTGTTTATATCGAGGGTTTCTTGCTTCCTACCTGCAGTTTCTCTGAACTTTCGGTTAATTCTTGTACCAGTTGCAAAGTAAAACATATTTTCTCTAGTTCTGTTCTATTCTAGAAAGCGTTTATCTTGAATTTTGCTGCTGGCGCTGTGAATCTAAGTTTGCCTCCATGGTTTGGTGCGTTGTATGAATACTGATCGCATTGCTGCTCCCTCTAAGTTGCAGCGAGGCAAGAAGGCATTATTTACTTTCATGTCCCAGGCCCAGATTCAGATTCACTTTAGAATCAGACTCATGTTCATAATTACATTGATGCATCAATAAAAACTCCTTACCATTTAGTCTTTGGAAACTGTCCTTGAGTTGGGTAACTTTCAAGCACACTTCTTAAGCTACCGTTTAACCATCATCATCATCATCATCATCATCAATTTATTTAAAGTAGGCTTATTTACAATAAAATAGCTGATTAAGCTAATTAAGGCCTACTAACTAAAAAATACGTATTAATTTAGAATTCTACAAATATCTGCAATATAGGAAAAATAATGTCTAGATCATGTTAGATACCCAACCTGTGGTATATATGTTTTACATAACCTACAGTTGCAATCCTCACCTTTCCAGCATTTAATTTGTGCTTTAAAAACAGAAAGTGAGCTGGCTTCTTTCACCGCAATTGGCAAATTCCGCCAGAGTTTGTTTCCAAGGAAGGATATAGTTTCAACTCCATAAATTGTTGTATGTACTTTTGGAATCTGTGAATCGTTACCTTTTCTTAGGTTGTAACCAGTATTACGATCCATGAAAATGTCCTTCATAAATGCTGAGTTCAGGTCAGACTTAGTTTTATATACTTCAGTCATAAGCA
>JACTAT010000168.1:75612-212876 GCA_014526335.1 Chrysaora quinquecirrha | reverse complement strand
TTCGTTCTAGCAACGGTTTTTGAAATAATCGTATATTGATTTGTGTCTGTTTTTTGCAAAGCGTTCCCTAGAACTAAAATTTGCATTCCTTGTAGATGATGTTTGAACGTTCTACATTTAATTCACAGTTTCTCGTGATTCGTGAGCTACAACAATAGACCAGTTATTAGAAGTTAATTGAGCAGGCAATTTGTTCTAGCAAAGATGGGTGAAATTATCGTTTTTTAGTTTGTCTGTCTTTTTGCAAAGCGCTCCCTAGAACAAAAATTTGGAATGCTTGTTGATTTTGTTTGAACGTTCTCCTTTTAATTCACAGTTTTTAGTGATACGCGAGCTTCAACACCAGAAGAGTTATTAGAAATTGAGCAGAGCCAGCGTGCTATAAAAAGTGGCTGAAATAATCGTGTAGTTTGTGCGTGCCTTTTCAGTCCATATCTAAGCTTACTAAAATATGAAGGTTTCTTTAGGTGTGTACTTGATAGTGAATCAAGTTTCGGTTTAAAAATGTAATGTGAAGGTGATAGAGACGGGGGTTTCTCAAGTGTAGCTATGGTCCTGATGTATGTTATAAGCGGTACGGGTAGTTTTCCTAGCTTACCCCCTGGCGGGAAAATGTCCAAAAATGGTCAAAGGTTTGTTTAAGGTGTGTGCTTGAAAGTAAATCAGGTTCACTTTCAAAAGACCAAACGGATGAGGAGTTTTTACTGTTTCATCGATGTAATTATGGATGTTAATCTGATTCTGAAAGTGAATCAGAATCTTTGTCCTGGCACATGAATATGCATTGTATCTACGGATTTTGCCGCGTGGTACTATCAGCGGTCATGCAAATCTGGAGCTGTGTCAAATAGATTTGATAAAATCTCGAAATTTAGCAAACAGCCAAAAAGCCAAAGAAAATATTTGATGAAAGTTTTTCCTGTCCATTGACATCATTTCAATAGCCAAACATAAAGGGTAACGATTTTGGAGATTCACTCTATGTTTGGTCCTCAAGTCGTCAATCGGCATACTGTATCTGTACCCTTTAGTCTTTAACATGTATTTTGTTAAAATTTTGTCAACCATTGAAGTAAAAAAGCTGTCAAACATGCTAACAACCTTTGTCATGGGGCGAGCTCGAGCCCGAAGAGGAGCAAGGCAGAAACTAGGCAGGTTAGATAAAAAGTGAGATATTTTTTCGTTGTTTTGCTTGAGTGGGACAGGAAAAGTCACCTTGTCCTGACCGGGCAATGAACTAGGCACGCAGAGCTCACTGTCCTCACTCCGCAGATCATTAGTCTGCAGATTTGATACAACCGTATTGCAAGATGTCTCTTACAAAAGAGACAGAAGACTAACAAAATATTTATTTGGCATTTGGGCAATTAAAGGGTAATAGTTTGGAACTAGTGAACGTTTCTTAGAAAACTTGTTTCTGTGTTGATTTTCTGCTGCACGAAATTAGTTTTATAACAGCAGTTATATGGAAAACAGCAGAAAGAGATTCCTGACAGACACCCTGATAAGGTATGACAGATCATGCTACAGCGTGTTTTCGGCCCTTTGTCACCAGTTCAAAAGATAGAGAAAATTTTTGTACATACATTAAGTAGGTTAACTGCTTTAAAGTTAAAGCTTTTTGGCAACCTTTCAAAGAGAGAATGCACCGCTGTCTGTTAATAATTGCTCTGGTACAATTGCTTGAGTTGTACTTTTGCCCTCAATCGGTTATTTTAATTTCAAGGGTGCTTGGATATAGTAAATATATTCGGACTTATCAAGGCTATTTCTTATACTGTATTAGACATGATAGTCACCGCTTATCTTGATATGCCTTTGATATTTAGTGAGGCAACATTTCAGGAGAAATCCATCTCTCATCATTAGGCAAAGAGAAATGTGGCTTCTTTCCTTGCCCTATCCGATATGCGTTAAGGCAAAGCTTGGCACTCCAATAGCTATCCCGTATAGTGTAAACTTAAACTGTGCTGCCTTCTGTTATGATTATGATTGAATATTGTGCTGCCTTACCTTTCCCGTGCTTATCTAGCATAAGAGAGGTCTCTTTCATAGATTTGGGGTGTTGCTTTATGGTTATTCTGACATTGCCTGTGTAAGGCTTTTCCAGTTATCTGTTCTAGGATTATCTGGTCTGGCACTATTAACAATACATATGTCTCTTACAATACTTGTTGCTGTTGACCTAATCAGTTCGGTCAATTTCTGCTACGTGTAGCTTTATACCTTGTCACGGAGTAAGCTAACTTGGTGATGGGTAATGGGGGTCATTACAGTAGCCAAAAAATAACTCACACATTTCCATCACATTAGCACCAGTTATCCTAGGTTGCTTCTTAGATGTTTCAAATAGCAAGCGCTGGTACTTGCTCGGTACTTTACATGTCGCCCTTCTAGCTCACATGCTTACGAGCGCTCTTCGCCAAGGCTCTTAACAAACGAGGGCCGAGCTCATCGACTATAAATACATAATGGCTTTAACAACTCTGGGGCTTATGTCACATTGGCCGGAAGCTCAAGCTTATGCATTATATCTTAAATTCAACTGCATGCGGCTGGTTTTTCAGAGTCAAATTGCATGTTGTAGCTGTCAAGTAACTACGGTCGATCGAGACGCACCACGGTTACAATAGCAAGAAACACAGCAAGAAACACAAGTGCAATCTGTGTAGGTGGTGGTGGTTCACTATTAAATGAAAATAACACATTAATAACTTGTAACAAAATATTACAATCAATATAGGCTAACTACGAATATAGTTAATACCAAGCACGAGATAACAATCAAACAAACCAATCAATAGTAGAGAAAATAACGTGCCTACAGTGCATTCAACATTAAAGAAAGAACTCGATAAACATACTCTACGTAAACATAAATTAATCGATAAACAAAATACATAGCTAGGAATTAAATCAATAGCTTAAGATAGGAAACTAGATATAACTAGATACGTTGATTACTTACAATCTGTTAGTCCTCGTAGCTACAAAGCTTCTGCCAATGACTGAATGAGTAACTTCTGGTATGCCTAGGCCCCAAACAAAGCCAAGAAACATAGGCCATAGGCCTACCAGGAACAATGTACGCGTATCAGCAACCAACTTTCTAAGAGCCTTCCTTCAGACTGCGAATAACGTTGTGTGTGATGTGCCTTGAAGGAAGGACTGACAGAGGATTTTATAGCTATGGGAATGCACGAGATACGAGAAAGCGCGCATATTTGGAATAATTAAGCAAATTAAACAAAAGGCTCATTGAGCTGATAGTTCAAAGTTCAAAAGCAGAGTGCAATATTGCAATTAAATCACAAGAGATTATTTAAACAACAACAAAAATTTCAAAACAAACATTTGCACGCTACATTCCCGGCCCCAAACAGACAACTTCGACTTGACTGTTTCTTCCAGCAAAGCGTGCTTACATAGTATGTCCCTCCAAAAGACAAAGCTTTTTGATAGGTCGAGCCAATTCTCCAGTAGTGGTCTTCAGTTTCACGGAGCGAATCAATCCATCTCTGCCATGATACACTTCTAAGATCCTTGCCAATGGCCAGCAGTTTCTCGGCGTAGATTTATCTGCTACCAGAACGATATCATCCTTAGCCAGGTTTCGTTTCACCGTTTGCCACTTTTGTCGAGCTTGCAAGATCGGAAGATATTCTCGCACCCAACGCTTCCAGAAAACGTTCGTGTTCTCCATATGTTGGATCTGTCTCCACCGTCGTTGACAATATTGATTCGTCTTATCGAAAATTCCAGGAGGCAGAATGACATCTGATTTCAGCAACAGCAAATTATTTGGAGTCAATGCATTCAAGTCACGCGAATCATCTGATATCTTCGTCAAGGGTCTGGCATTCAGGATTGACTCTACTTCGCACATCTGGGTGGTAAGACTCTCATCATTCAATGTTTGATTCTTAAGCAGAGCTTGCAGAATTCTTCGTATTGATCTTATCATTCGTTCCCATATTCCTGCCATATGCGATGCTGCAGGCGGGTTGAATATCCAACGTACCTGTCGTTGCAGACAAAACTCATGTAACTTATCCTGATTCCATTGCTCTATTGCTTCACGAAGTTCTCGTTCGCCTCCTTTAAAATTTGTTCCATTAACTGATCTGATAGTTTCAGGTGCTCAACGTCTTGCCATAAATCTCCTCAGCGCATTGATGAAAGAATCTGTTTCTAGCGTGTGGGCAACTTCGATGTGTACTGCACGAACTGCTAGGCATGTAAACACAACTCCTTATCTTTTTACTGTTACTCGTCCTCTTTTCACAAGGAAAGCGCCAAAGTAGTCTACATCAACTGACGTGAAGCGCGGATTGCTTGGCGTAACAGGGAGGGAGATCAGACATTTTCTGTTTGGATGGTTCTTGTGTACGTCTCTTATATAATCAATTTTTTTCTTTAAAGTTGGCTTGGATAGATATAGCTTGATTAATTACTTAATTTTGCTAATTAAAGCCAACTATTTAAAGTATAAAATACTCAAAAATCTAAAAATCTAAGTTAAAAATCTTAAAAAGTTAAAAATCTACTTACAATATAGAGTCAAGATAATTTCTAAAATTCATGGTTAAAATAAGCTTAGATGATTCATATAAAAACAGCAGTGTATAATACAATAAAAGAGCTAAAATAGTTCATATGAAAACAGCATTGTATGATGCAATAAAAGATTTTAAAATGTTGATTAGAATTAAATGGTAAAACAAAAGTTCGCAATCATAAATAACCAAAGTTTTGAACGAAAGGTCTGCAGAGTCTACAAGTACATTCATCACCGCCCCATTGTTTTATTCTTGACTTAAATTGCAAATAAGATTCAGCAATTTTTATTCCTTCAGGGAGGTGATACCAAAGTTGAGGCCCTCTATATCGTACAGTTTCAGAGCCAAAATGTACGGTTTTTATCCTTGGTAAGAAAAGGTCATTGTCATTTCTTAGGTTAAACCTAACTTCCCGCTGCCTGAAAATATCTCTCATAAAAGGGGGGTTCAAATTGTTTCTAGTTTTAAAAATTTCTATAGCGAGGGTTTGCAGATTCTTAACATGAATAGTCACAGATTTGTCTCTTTCTAATAAAGTCTCAAAGTCTGATTCATAATCCTTGTATGCAATTCGTAAAGCTCGTTCGTGTATTTTATTGATCTTATTGTTTGCTTGTCTGCTATGAAACATCCAAGCTAACGGGCAATATTGAAATTGACTTATTACAAAGGATCTCATTAAAACTCTTAACTTGTTCGAGTCCATATAGGGAGACATGCGAGAGAGAGCAAACAGTTTGTTGCCAGCCTTCTTACATAACTTTGTGATGTGTGTCTCAAATGTAAGTTTATCATCGATTGTAACACCTAATAATTTTTTCTCAGCTGTATTTTCAATGCTATTGCTACCTATATTTACAGTAACTAATTGGTTGACACTTTTCCCTAGAGCCAATAGATGACATTTATCTGTATTTAATTTCATAAAATTATCCTCAAACCATTGAATAATAATATCAGAATCATTTTCCAACTTCTCTATTACATTATCCAAGTTCTTGCCACATGCATAAATAGTTGTATCATCTGCATAATTGCAGATATCAGTTTTGTCAATAGAAAACAACAAATCATTTATGCAAATGTTGAAAAGAAGGGGGCCAAGAACTGATCCTTTGGGGACGCCCAATTTCAGTTTTTTAAACGTACTAAAAGATCCGTTGACTTTTACCCTTTGTTGCCTGCCCTCTAGAAAGTTATGAATAAGAGATAAAGCTTCACGACTAAAGCCATAAGCGTCTAGTTTTGCTAGAAGGAGGTCATGCTTAATACAGTCGAACGCTTTGGAGAGGTCCATTAAGATTGCACCAACGTTTTCCCCATTGTCTAAACTAACTTTCCAATTTTCAAGCATACGGGTCAAGGCATGTTGTGTATTAAAACCTTTGCGAAAACCACAAAGCAAATTCGATAGAAATGGGGTTATATATTCTACTATCTGCCTATCCATAATTCTTTCAAAAATCTTAGAAACAGTTGGAAGCACACTTACAGGTCTATAATTTTACTTGGAAGTTTTGGCCCCAGATTTATGAAGTGATGTAACATCTGCAGATTTAAGCTCATCTGGGAACAAAAAGCTTTCAACACCATCATTAAAGATAGTCTTTAATGACTCTGCACAAATCTCAGAGCTACCTTTTAAAATTTTTGGAATCTTGCAATCGAAACAAGACCTTGTTATTCTTCGCACTGGTCCCTGGGTGCCAGACTCTGGAAATTAAAAAAATATAGTCTGGTTCAGTGCGCCCTGACCTCGTTCTTGTGCAGACCCCCTGAACTCATTTGAAAGTTGCACTTGCCTAGTCCCCTGACTGGACTACGACTGTACGAGGAGGAGTGCGTCTGAAACATATGCTGGAGTTTGAGAGAGTTTTGTTTAAGATATTATATATACCATTGTCAATAATACGGCACAAACAGATGGATCGACACCCTGGGTGATGGATCGATGATTTAGAGCAGTGATGTGCTGCCAGACAGACGTTTCAAATGCATCCTTTTCCATCCAGCGTCTTTTCTAATATGGCCTAAGAGGCAGTTAGATCATTTGACATTGATGCAAGAAAAATTTCTAAACTTTACAAGACCGAAATTGAACTGGAAATTGCGCAACAGCATCATGATGTGAAAGATATGAAAGCTGCACGTAGCAGATGAAATTTTAAATCACACACAGACATACTACTTCGTTGATTAGAAGATGTGAAACTATTGTTGTAAACACCGTGCTTTGTGTGAGCCCTGCACCAAAGGTTGCTGGGTTGTTTCTTCGTAGACGCTCTAATATTTCACACAAACTTGGATCAATTTTGTAGCAGTTTTATCTGACAGGGTTTTCAAGGTTCAAATAATGTTGTTTTACATGTATTGACTTTTTTCAACATGACCATCTGTCGTTGCACCTAACTTCTCAAATTGGGACATGATCATTGACTTGGTGCAATGATAAAATTTTATCTAACTTGGTACTATTCTTTCTTTAATTTGAGCAATATCAACAATCAATTCTCAATAATGCAATATTCAATAATATACGTAATAATCAATACTCAATATTCAGGACTACTAAATATTCAAGTTCTGATTCTCAATATTTGATAATTAAGATTTAAGATGTATCGCTAATATTTCTTGAATGTACGCTAGCGAGAATATCTTAATTAGAATAGGGGAGTATATGTATATATTTTTTTTTATAATTTATGTTACATGCCCAGAAAACCCCAAGAAGCAGCAAGAAGCAGATGGTATAATATAATAACTATTAAGAGATGCTTACGTAAAATACAACTAGGGAAGGCAACAACGAGCCCTAAGAAAAGTCAAGAACAAAGCAAGCAAAGCAGAATCAGCTAAGAGTGAAGAGCAAAATTTTATAGTTTTTTTTTGTGGAAAGCAATAATATGATGTAAGGGTAAAGAAAGTGAATAAAATTAAACCATGGTAAAAAAAAATCATGAAATGATAATAATCAACTACCATATAATGATAATAATGTAACAATGTAAAAATAAGAATAAGTAAATGCGTGAATATAATAAAAAGTATTGTGTGAATATAGTACTAAGCGTTATCAATAGAATGAGATGCATAAGTAAAAGAAAAAATAAAAAGTAATCTTAAAAAACAAATAAGGTAAAACATAGTAAAATAAGACTCTCGTGTCAATATTAATCTCAAAAAAATTGTCTTTTCTAACCTAAGTTATGTCCATTGAATGCGTTATACTGCGTTGTACCAGCTGTTCTAGTAGGCAACAAATGGTATGCGGATTACAGAGTTGTACCAGTTCCTTGATTATGTGAGAAATTATGGTCGGATGAGAAATTTGTACCAGTTGATCTATGGCGCTAGAAATATCAGTATGACCTTCACTTGCCTTTGTCGAAGCCTCGGTAGTGGATTGGCATTCATGGATTTTCGAATACTGTTTTCCTTGCGTTTTCTTCCTTTTTGATATCACCCATTGATCTTTCTGTGACATTTTCACAAATATCGGTTGTTTTGTCAGATTTGTTTATCAGATTATGATAGCGTTTAATCAGCCTTTCATTTCTATTGGCAATTTCTTGTAAAGTATCCATTTTCTCTTGAACATCTTCATAAACAAAATCATGTTCATTAGGCTGAACTTTAAAAGTTGTGACAACGGGGTATCTGTTAATGAAAGACTCTTCTTCACGATTATCCGAAGGATGCCAGTAAGACTGACATGAGTATTTTCTATCCCTACAGTATTTGGCTACGTGACCCACTCTTAAACAACAGAAACAAATAGGTGTTCCATCTGCCGTTCGATAAATATTTGTACGATTGAAAAATGCAGCCTCGTTCAATCTAATGAACTTTTCCTTGCAAATATGGACGAGGTCAGCCATTGTAGCTACCATATCTCTAAAAAAACTCTAGAGAATCCATATTGTTACTGGCGTACAAATACGAAAGCTTCTTGATGTTCAACATGAAAAGAAAAGTAGTTTTTACAAAAATTTACTCGTTTTCCTTTTCTTTGTTCTTGTCTTGAGTATGCCTGATCTCTTTATATGTACTTCCTCTAACCAAAAAAGCTCCCAGTTGGGGTGCCAATGTAATATAGAGTATATGTTTGGTTGCGTGGTTCTCTTTCACTGGTAGGGTTCCATTCGCAGAAGTACAATAGGAATGAGACACACTTTGCTCTTGATATTATTATTACTTAATGATTTTATTACTCGATATATTTATTATAGACAGTTTTCTGTTGTCGTTTCGTCCGCTTGCTCTTGGCTCTCTTGACGACTGAATGGCTTTGAAGATATGTGTAGTAGAAGAGATCTCCCCATTTGCTGGTGTAACTGATACACACGCTGGGGCACATAGATCTTCTATCGGAGCACACCGCACAACAAGCGTGGAAGCGGTGTGTCCTTTTGTTGGCTTTCAAATGTGCCCAACGCGGTACCAGTTAGAGAGAGTGAGAGATCGTAGGTCTTTACTGCTTTTGTGTTGATCGTTGGGCTGATACTAAAATAGATACTAAGGTAGATACTAAAATATCTATTACAACAGATCTGAGGTATGAGACAGTTCCATAGCCGGTTTCTGTGGCATCAGAAAAGTGATGGATTTCATTGTGAACAGCTTCTCCGAAATCTGGTGGCATGATGCATCTCTTTACCACAAAGCATTCAAGGGCAGGTAGATCTGTCAACAAATTTTGCCAACGTGCTAAGTTGTCTCTGCTGATCTCTTCATCCCAACCAAAACTATGGCATGACGTTTGCAGCAATCCTTTAGCCGGTAAGAGAAACGGTGCGACAAATCCAAGAGGGTCAAAAACAGACGACATAATACTTAACATGCCTCTTCGTGTTGCAGGTTTTTCTTTCACATTGATCTTGAATCTGAACGAGTCTTTCTCTATGTCCCACTCCATCCCCAAAGTTCTTTCAACTGGCAGCTCATCATCTTCAATGTTGATATTAGTCAGCTCTTTGGATCGTTCTTGAACCGGTATAGCATCCTGTACCTTTCGACAGTTACTGTTCCATTTCGTGAGGTGGAATCCGCCACATGTCAACATTTGTGTCAACTGTTGTTGCATTCTGATTCCGACTTCTGAGGTTTTCACGGACTTTATCAGGTCATCCACATAGAAATCTCTCTGAACTGTTCTGATAACGTCTGCATCAAAGTCGTTTGAGTTGTCTAATGCTGTTCTTTATAAGGAGTAATTTGCACAAAATGATGACCAAATACCTCCAAAAAGGTGTACAAGCATATGATACTCTTCTGGGCGTTTCGAAAGATCACCGTTAGGAAACCACAAGAACTTTAACGCATCAACATCTTTTGGGTGAACACGAACTTGATGGTACATAGCTTCCACGTCCACAACAATAGCCACATTTTCTTTCCTGAATCTGCATTGAATGCCAACAAGTGAGTTTGTCAAATCAGGGCCTTGGAAAACATTACTGTTCAAAGACTCACCACTGAACTTGGCAGCACCATCGAAAACAACTCTCACCTTCTCCGGCTTTTCTGGGTTCACAACATTGTGATGTGGGAGATACCAAGAAATTCCACTTTTGAATTTTTCTCGCTCTTCTGGAATCTTTCTCGCATACCCCTTGGTCAACAAGTCATCGATAAAGCCAGCATACTTGCTTTGCATGCTTGAGTCATGTGACAGCTTGTTCTTCAAATGTCCGAGTCTTTTCTCTGCCATTGATAGGTTGTTCGGTAGGCATGGGTTTTCATTTTTCCAGGGAATAGCCATCTGGTAATGACCGTGAACAAAAGAGAGGGAATCTTCTATGATCTTCATGGCTTTCTTGTCATTCACAGACACGGACTTGCGTTCATAATTGAGTGGCTCTTTGAATTATTGATTGAAGTATTTCATCAACTGTTTCTGGAGATCTTCGTCAATGTTCTTTGAGGTGGAGAAAAAACAGTTCTTGCCATTAGTACCAGATCTGCCCAAAGGTCCATTCAACGTCCATCTGAATATCGTCCTGACCGCAAAGGGACCACCATCTTGACATCTTCTTATCTCGCAAGGTTCCAGGGCTTGGGGACATCAACACCAATAAGAAGGTTAATTTTCTCACTTGTAATTGCCTTCGGGAGCTGAATATCTTGCAGATGTGGCCAAGCGTCTACATCCTCTTGACGAGCTATCGCTTCTGTGGACACGTTTAAAAACTTCATCGAAAACACATTGTCGATCTGTATGCGCACGTTCTCATCCAAATCCAACACTTCTAGGGTGGCCACGGTAGTTCGACAGTCTTCTTTTACACCAGTAATTGTTCCCAGCTGTATGTGACATTCTTTAGGATTTACCTTCAGTTTCTCAAGCAGAGCGTTGCTGCAAAAAGATGTTGTAGATCCACTGTCAAGAAGGGCATATGTGGTAAATGCCATGTTTGTTGATGGACACGCAACTTTCACAGGGACGATTGGTAATCCTTTGACTGCATTCCCGGCTCCAGTATAATGTGCTAGGCCATTGAATTTCAGTAGCACTTCAGGTTCGGGCTGATCTTTTCTGGGGACTGTCCTTCTGTCATGTTAATGCTGAAAACTCTTCCCTTCCAGGAATCAAATCGTCGAGGTGCTCTCTGCTTCATACCAAGATCTTTATTGCTTGCATCCATGATACCACCAAAGACAGGGTCAGTTTTCTGTCTTGCAGCTGATCTGATCAACTTTCGCAAATCATCGATATTCGGATCTCGCTCACGCATTCTGATTTCCTGTACACGGGCTTGCCACCGGGACTTGACATATGCTGGACATCGTTGCACAATCTTCACCAGACGATCTTCATTGTTGAGCTGGGACATTCTTCCAGTTGCCTTCAGTTTGAAATCTCACAATTCTCCAGGTCATCAGCAAGCTCTTGGACTACTTCACCATCTCCAGATCGAATCGGATTTCCTTCCGACACTTTGGTCAACCATCTGTTCGACACTTTGTAGGCTCCACCAAATCGATCTTGCAGCAGCTGCTTGGCTTTCAAATATCCTTCTTTAGGGTCCAAGAGAATACAACTTTCAATCGCTTTTCTTGCCTTCCCAGAACAATATTGAATCAACAATTGCAATCTCTTAATAAACTCTACATTATTTTCAAATGAACGAATGAATAACGAATACTGAATCGGATTACCATCAAAAACCATGAGCTCTGATCGGGGTAGTAATGTTGCCATAGCAAGCTTCGAATTGCGTCAAGATACATAACACCGCTGTCACCAGCACAGAAAGGAACTTCAGGATTCGATTCAGAAATTCTTTGCATGTTTGGTTACCACGGAGGAGCAAGGGGACTCAAATTCACGTTTGGCATGGTGTGATGGGTATTGTCATACAGCATGGGAGGGGCATCATCAGGAAACAGGAACTGATGGGTGTTCTGCGGAGGAGCAGGGACTTCATCATCGAGGCCACAAAACTGCGATTGAGCGGTCTGCACTGGCTCGTGAGGCGTGGTTCTGACAACTCCAGGGGTAGGAAACTTAATTCGTACACGGTCTGTTTCACTCAAAGCCACTGATTTTACTCTTCTAGGTGTTCTTCTTTCCGTCTGAACTGTGGTCTGGCTATCAGGCAGCATTGCAGGGTGTAGCAGGGGCGGATCCAGAGGGTGGCGAGCGTCAGATTCCGATAAAATTAAAAAAAATATATAAAACCATTCAATAATTAGAAAAAAAGCTAACATTTGATTTTATTTTCATTTTTCTGACTCTTCTTATTCTATTTAATTTTTATTGAATCCTGAAAATCAGTGTAATGTCAGAATAATTTTGCGTCCAAGCCAGTCCGGGTTTTACCACTGGAAGAGGCCAACAGGCCGTATTTGAATCAATTACAGTGATGCTCAGGGTTGAATTTGGCGCGAGCCACAGTCAGCCACTTTTCCATTTGAAATTTATCGTCTTGGCCAATCACAAGTGGCAATATGGATGCTTAGTTTGGCGGGAGCCACAGTCAGCCACTTTTCCATTTGAAATTTTGAGTATTAGCCAATCAAATTTATCGATTAGATACTAAATTTTGGCGGGAGCCACATCAGGCCACAATTCAATTTCGAAATCAGTGGTGAGTGAACACTTGCTCGTTCGTTTCCATCATGGCTGCACACGAGGCAAGCTGTGGCCTAACTGCTGGAAAATGTCGAGAGCCATCGCGGAACGAGCATCTCCTCGAATTCTTGAAGATATCACAGTTCAATGTATCGAAAACTAGTCCTTGAGAAGCAGAAACCGAAATCACGTCCGTTTTAAACAATATGCCAGTTTTCTTCTCTTCAGTTTCCGGCAAATGAAAAATAAAATAGGCCTATCGAACATTGACTCGATGACCAGTTAGGTATGTATGAATGTATGTATGTGAAAACAACATTTCATTAAAGAGCAATTTGTTGTAGGCCAACCTTAGCTCAAATCTATATATACTCTAGGCTTCCAAATAGTAAGATTGGTCAAAGTGTATGGTGATGGCTTGGCTGGTGGGTTTTGGGACAGAGTTGAAACTTTCTCTACATAGACCAATCTAACTGCAATATCTTACAATAGAATGTACAAATGACTGTAAAAAGGAAGTTTGTGTTTCTACAAAAAATCTCACAATTAATTTGTGCCTGTGATGTCCTGGTAGTAGGTTAGGTTATTTATCATCCAGTGCAGCTGTGTAATAGGAAGTGTAGTTACTGTAGCAGTTGTGTAGGAAAAGCTTTATCTCTGCTTCTGCTGATAGTTTTTCCCTTGTGTGTCATTTCGACAAACATCAGTATGGATGAGGTGGATTCGCCTGGAGGTTGAGACCACAATCAGCATTCTGTATGAAACAGCCATAAAGCAACCTTTTGATTTGAATTGTTTTGCTTTGATATCCTTCAGTGCTTTTAATGCCTGGTTCTCTTGTAGCTAATCATACAAATCATTTCTGTTCAATTGCTCTCTAGAACTTTGGGCAATGGCAACTGCTTGAATAATGCTGCTTCTATTGCCCTTATTTGAAATGAAAAGCTGTCCTTGTTTCTTCGCTGCCTCACAAGTATTGAGCTCTATTGTAATCCACTGTTTTATGCTTCTCATCCATTAATTGAACAGAGGCATAAAGTTGGAGCTTTTTCTAGTCTGAATAATGCTTTTGCTATTTGCATATCTGATGCTGCTTTGCAGTATTATAAAAAAGAAGACCCAAAACGCTGTTATTGCTGAGGCAAAAGTTAATTCAAGAAACTTTCAATATTCATCTTTCTCATGTATGCTGGCACTTTCTAGTGCTTTGAATGTTGAAATTGAGTCCTTCTTGTTAAAAAACTGTTTAATTTTTGCTATTTTACATTATCATCAATGGCATTCTCTTTCATAAAAAAGGGCGTTGCCCTCATTTTCCGAGAGCCTAAAGGGTGTGGCCCCTAAAAAATTTTCTTGGGGGTAACGCCCCCAGACCCCCTATTTTGCAACAGTCAGATTTTGGGCTAGATCCACCCCTGGTGTAGGGTAGTCCTTTGGGCTAATTTGGACAATTCTTCATAAGGTTCTTTCACAACTGATAATCGGAAATCGACACAAATTTTCTCCTCAGCCTCCAGCTTCGCCATCTGGGTTTCTAACTCAAGCCTTTTCTTCATCTGACTTATCCTCAGCTCTTCATTTGCAATCGACTGGCGCTGTTCAAAGAGGGATACTTCTGCACGCAACGAGGCTAGTCGGGCTGCATTTCTGAACTGCAGGGCTTCAATGGAAAGTTTGCTATAACGAGAAGATGAACTACGTGAAGAACGAGAATTAGCTTGACTTACAGAATCCTTCGGGTCAACATCATCCAAAACGTCTTTTTCTTCAGCAATCGATCTTTTCTTGCACTGCAACCAAAGGGAGATTCTGTCATTAGCTGCCAGGTATCTTGTTTCTGCCTCACGCAAGTATGCAATAGACTTCTTGATATCAACATCGTCAACTAGCATATCTTTATACTGATCACAGGCTTCCTTGAAACGGCTAAAACCTCTTAACAATCGATCTTGCATTGTCTGTGCGTCCGTGATGTCAGCAACAACCGGCAGGGCGTCCGAAATATGGGTGATTGTTCTCGTCAGAACAGCTTTTGCTCTTGCTCAGGCTTGTTTCAGTCTACGGGCGTTTTCCATATCGATTCCATCCCAATCCAACGTAGTATTTCTTTCTCTTCTTCGCCTGTCTTCTAGAAGTACCTGGGGTTCTTCGACACTGGCATCGAAATCACCAATCTGGTTATTCATCATCTTCAGATATAAAGCCAAGGGTAGATTTGAACTAATGTAACTGTCAAGTAACTACGGTCGATCGAGACGCACCACGGTTACAACAGCAGGAAACACAGCAAGAAACACAAGTGCAATCTGTGTAGGTGGTGGTGGTTCACTATTCAATGAAAATAACGCATTAATAACTTGTAACAAAATATTACAATCAATATAGGCTAACTACGAATGTAGTTAATACCAAGCACGAGATAACAATCAAACAATCCAATCAATAGTAGAGAAAATAACGTGCCTACAGTGCATTCAACATTAAAGAAAGAACTCGATAAACGTACTCTACGTAAACATAAATTAATCGATAAACGAAATACATAGCTAGGAATTAAATCAATAGCTTAAGATAGGAAACTAGATATAACTAGATACGTTGATTACTTACAATCTGTTAGTCCTCGTAGCTACAAAGCTTCTGCCAATGACTGAATGACTAACTTCTGGTATGCCTAGGCCCCAAACAAAGCCAAGAAACATAGGCCATAGGCCTACCAGGAAAAATGTACGCGTATCAGCAACCAGCTTTCTAAGAGCCTTCCTTCAGACTGCGAATAACGTTGTGTGTGATGTGCCTTGAAGGAAAGACTGACAGAGGATTTTATAGCTATGGGAATGCACGAGATACGAGAAAGCGCGCATATTTGGAATAATTAAGCAAATTAAACAAAAGGCTCATTGAGCTGATAGTTCAAAGTTCAAAAGCAGAGTGCAATAATGCAATTAAATCACAAGAGATTATTTAAACAACAACAAAAATTTCAAAACAAATATTTGCACGCTACACATGTAGTAGTGCATTTTGCAGCTTTACATTTACACCTCAAATCGTCAGGTTCGAACTGCAGGTTGCAGTCTTAGAGTTCAACCTGCACGTATGGTATAGTATTAAAGGTTTAACTGCAAGTGACAGTTTCAAGGCTTAAACTACAGTTGGCAGCCCTAAGGTAGAACGGCAAGAAGCGGTAATGTTCAAACTGCATGTGGCAGTTTTAACGGTTTAAACTGCATGTGGCAGACTTAAGTTTCAACGTCAAGACAGTAAGGTTCACACTACATGTGGCAGTTTTAAGGTTCAAAATGCACGACGTAGTCTCTGTAATCGAGTTATTAATGTGCAACAGTGGCGATCGCTCAGCCCTTGGACAAGAAGTTCATTGGTTGATTATAACAGTGGGGCTTGTAAGGCTTATGATTCTTCTTTAATGCGTTTTAACATTTTTTAGACCGGCAGAAGATCTAGTATAGTTCAGGTTTTTAGAAGTGTCTCTATTTTTCTTCCAAAAATTTTTCTTCTACTTGAACGTAGGTGATTGTGGGGTCAAAACTTTGTTTTTCTGTGGCGGAAATTTGGCAATTTCGGTTTCTATCACCGATCGTACAAGATTTAGTTCCGCAGGCAAAAAAGGGCGGTGCATCGTATGCGCCGTTTCCTGCATTTAGATGTGAAATACTTAGGCTTGTATTTTTCTTTGTTTTTGATCTCAGGCCTGTGGAAATGTCTGTTCATACTGCATAATTATAGCATGGCCAACACTCTATGTTCGGCCATGCTTCCCAATAGAACCTCCCAATACGCCTTTGCATTTGGTTATGCTTCGCAATAGAAAATAACAAAGCAAGTCAGGACTACAAAAATAGCATGACCTCGCTAATAATAATCAAAACGATGTTAAAAATAGAGTCATTCTCTTGGCTAAAATAGCCATCACAGAGTGCAGATTTCGCAATTCCAAATCATCAAGTCGTGCTCATTTTTGATAGCCTTTCTCTTAGTATCCCTGTCTTACCTTGTCCAAACTCATAATGGAGAGCCAGACGGCTTACTGCGTTTTTACATTCAAATCTTATCTTGCTCTTTGGATTAGTTTTTGGCTAAATTGTTTATTGCTGGTGGATGTTCTGTGCACTTTTGGAGTCTTTACTGATGTAAGAAATGAGTATGAGAAAAGGATAAGACCGTCTGAAATTTAGGCCCGTTGACGCTTTAGCATTTGTTGCTTATCCATGGAGCTGATACTATGAGCGACCTGGTTATTCACCCATTGACATTCTATGTTTTTGCAATATTAAGGTAACTTAAATCTTATTTTCAAAAGAATTCGTTCAGTTATTAATGTTTCGACGGCCTAGTAGTTATAATCGTCACGACCACATGAAGAAACATTGCTTCATATGATCATGGTTGTTCCGAAGCTTCAGTAAAGAGATCTATTAATTTTTCTGATTCGTCAGGAATATCAAATTTTACTTTAACTCAAGTAACATCATATCTCCAACGGGCGTTTCCCAGCTGGTAGAAGGGCGTGGTCCAAAAAATTGACCCCCGTCCTTTTGCACCCTTTGCGCACAGCATGACTACTCATTTCCGGCCAGCTTCGCCAGTGATTAGCGCATGTTATTCAATTATCATGTAAATAACTATTGCGCAATCAAGAAGAAACAGCTGAGTTCGATTTGGCTGGTTATAAATCTTTAATCAGCAGCAAAAAGTACCTGTCAGAGAGTTTCCACAGAAAAAAAATCTGGAATCTTTTGGCCGCAGAAAAAGATTTCAGCGTATATTAGTTTAAATCAATAACGTTTCTGGTGGTTTGCAAAATGGTTAAGTATCTGAAAGACTGCTTTGGCTGTTTTCAGCTTCGCTATGGCATTATCGCTATTGCTTGTATTCAAATAGTAAGTCCTTTGATTTTTTTGAATGAAGAAACTTGTTTTAAGTCCTGCGATGTATAAACAAAAAATTTACAACATGTTCTTTGCCAACGTCTACAGCAAATTCTGTTTAGGTTAGGTTACGAATAATGCTTTTTCATATCAGAGTATTGTAAGTTCCAAAGACCATGCTGATAAGTGATTTCCAATGCAATATAAATGAGCCTCGCCTAAACCCTTTGCATTATTCTGCCAACCAGAGCCGAAAATCAAGAAAAGTAGAAAGAAAAGAAAAAAAGAAAATGAACAAAAATAGAGGTTCTGATTTCATCAACAGCATTAGTGATTGGACTTCTTGATGGGGAATGGATGAAATTCTCCATCAGGAGCCATTCAGGGGCTTCAGTACTTCTTTTCAATGTAAATTTGATTCTGCCATTAAGCATTTGACCCTGAGGGTATTATATGGAACGTGCTTGCGAGAGGATCGCAAATTTGTCAGATGATAAAAAGAATAATCCTCTAAAGTGCCATATATGCTATACCTTGGATAAAAGATGAAATTCAAGTAGGAAAAACCCACAACAATGTGTTTCCTTGCTGCCAATTCGAATAGATTACGCGTAGTTTTACCACACAAAAGCTTGCTCATTTACGATGTCGGAAATTTGTATAGTTGTCCGCGACAATAACTCACATTAGGTGAACAGTAAAATCACAGATACCTTTGAGAAGGAACAAACTCACAATTGAAAGTCTCGTGCTAGATCTAATCAGCTTCTGATACCGCTACGATACTCACAATGCCCAACTCACAATAATTACTGACATTCGAAAATAGGATATGCATTTTATATTACTCTAATGGAAAATTCTAGGTCTGTCATTATTACTCAGCATAATTACTCACTATTACATCAGCAAAGTATAAGCTAAGAATCTAATTATAGTTCCCCAAGAAAGTTCTCTAAAGTTCTAGAATAGCCATCTCGAGGCTAAACATGATAACGAGGCTGACTAGAAATTTCTATGCCTAAATCAAGAATATGATTGTTTATGGTTAGATATGATTACATAAGCGAACACATATAGAATAACTACTCAAAAGTCGGATAAAATATGTAAATGAGCAAGCGTAAGTATAGCTAAGATGTTCTACGATGTTCTAGAATGTTCTATATTTTCCACAACGAATTATCGTGCCGATATGTTGCCAGGTGTAAGTCGGGTTACTTCTGAAAAAGCAGAAGCTCTCGCTAGATTTCAATGTTTGAAGTGTTCAAACAGATGTTTTCACATAAAAGCAATCTTCGGGTCGAAAATATTAGGCGCGATATGGGCTTACTCAAGTATATAGGGGTAATTAAGAAGGAATCAGTAATTACCAGCAAAGAAAATGCTCTTGATCAAGATAAACGGGACGTTAGAATTTCAGAGATTGGCAAAAAGGTGTTGACATGCCAAACGAAATAGAAAAAAAATTAAGCATATAAGAATTATGTAAATGACATTGGATCAAATTAAAGCAACTTTAAAGTTTCTTAGAAACTGAAAAACAAAATCTAGCTGCAAGGTAAAGGACAAACAGTGAGGTTACTTTTCAGGGCCTCTGGACTATTTTGAAGGAGATTAGGTTTGAAGATGTTTTTAGGTACTTTCGCACATGTCCCTTCATTTGAGTGTTGATATACCTCAAGATTGGTGATGAATTTTTTAACCTCCCTTTACCAGGATCGCGTTCATAAATCAGGTTTTGATAGAACAGAAGCTTCTTGTTAAGTGAAGACGTTTCTGCTGCCACTAGCGTAGATTGCTGACCTTCTCTGGTGCTCTGAGTCATTTACAGAATCTTTCACGTCATACATATCTTTAACCAAATGTTGCTGAATTGCACCTGCCTATTGATAGCCATTCGAAATAACTTTCTGGCATATTCGCTTCAAGAATTCTTTCACCATTTTGTATTTCTCTGCCTTCTCTGGATGTGAGTCCCCTGTGCCATAAAAATGCCATATGTATTAAGACATAATATGAAGAAAAACCGGCACAACAGTTTCTTTAAATTTTAGGTTATATTGTAAGTTTGATTCAACAACCTTCCTCATTGTTCCATTGGAGTTGAATATTAACAAGGCATTTCCATCAACCGATACCTCAAGACCAGGCCAAGATTGAGTTGATGTTTTTTGGCTATAATGATTAGCTCAACCATAGCCTTGTTATCAATAATGCTGTTTGCTGATTCTACGAATTTTTATTTTCTTAGTTGAATTTCGACAAATTTTTTTTTGTTTGTTTCTGTTCAAAGTAAACAATTGATGTTTTCATTCGAACGAATACGCTCCATGAAACAGATTTAACTGTTCTTTACCATCTGCCATTGCGGACCTGAAGTCGGCACATAGTTCCTTGGATGCTATCTTGCCAAATTGAAGTTTTCGGAGGATTGAGTTATTTGGATCCCAAGGATCACAGCCCCACTCGCCATTACAAGCCATCATTGAATACCTTCTTCATCTTTTTTTTCGTGAGGTCGGTTTTCATAGTGTCTTTCTGTGTTTTTCTTTTGGTCTGAAAGTAGAAAGCGGGTATTTTTCGCCAGTGATATGTGATTTACTGTCTGATTGCGAAAGTTTATCATCGCTGCATTATGGGTGAACTTGGACAATCAGCATCATCTTTAGCATTGTCAGAAAGATTTCTTCATCCAGATGAATAGGCTTTTCTTGCAACACTGATAAACCGTCTTATCAGCATCCTTCTTGCAAGCATCTCGTACACAAGCTTATGAATTCGCATAACACAAAGGAATTGTTTGCCTTTTAGAGCTTGATCTGCAGAACCTGCTTCAATCAGTCCTGCGTTGACAACCAGATCTTCCAGACCAGACTCTTAGAACCTCTTGTTGACTGTTCCCATAAATGCACATTGCAGATAAATCCTCTTTTCATATCTACTCGACGAATTTTCATTTTTTACTTCTAATATCAAGAAAAGCACAGGCTGGTCACAAGTTAGCAACAGGAAAGGCATAGATTTATTTATGATTATTAGGGTAAACCTTTCCATGGTTTTCTTTACATACAACAGATTTGTTTGGAGGTCCAAAGAACGAAAGGTTATAATAAACCTTATTTCAAACCAAGTTATCATGGATTGCAGCATTCGAGGCAAAGTATGCTCCTATTATCTGATCTTCTGCTTTTTTATGCTCGCCATTTTTGTCTGATTTGATCAACTCATGAAGAAAACATTTCAGTCTTTGCTGCATGGCAGTAATTGATTCAAAATTTCAACGGAAACTGGTTTTGGATCTCCACAAGCAACGGACCTGTACGGTGCTATTGCTTTTTTCTTTTTGTAAAGTGCTTTTCATGTTGCAGCATCCGGCACTTTTGGCTGCTCACAATAACCATCACCCATTTTATTAAATGAAGACCGTAAGATTTTAAATAGATTAGTTCCACTTGCATAAGATTATGAATGAAGAAGCTATTTCGAAATTAACTTAATTGCATCTTAAAAATATTTTGAAAGCGTGAAAAAGCCCAGGGCGAATCCAGAGGGTGCAAAGGGTGCCACTGCACCTGTCAGATATTAGAAGTTCAAAGGAAAATAAATCAATCAACGTATACGTTGTTTGCTCTTGTCTTGTTTGCGATATTAGACCAGGCGGTGAATGGGGGCTATCGTCCCACAAAGGCGAAATAAACGAGACCACTTTAGTTTGGTCAATTTGGGGACGCTGATTCCGAATATCAATGTTATACGGGCAATTTCCGGGAACTTCGGCCTCGTTTCGGTATTCGAAGTTACGTTTGCGACGTTTAGCCACAGCAAACTCCGACGGCGTAGCGTGGTACAATGTAATGCACAAAGCTTGACTCCCGTGATACCGATTTTGTTTGAATGGGTCCTTAATACACAAGAGAAGATGTTTTTGACTACTGAGGCATAAATGCGACACCAGAGCCTCGTTTTCGTGCTCGAAATTAGCAGTGATAATATCATGAAGTCGTTTGTAATATTTTAAGGGGATACTGTTGCAAGCGATAGCACTCTACGCTAGATTTATTGTAAGACTGCTTACGACTCATTCACCTATACATAGCATAGCTACGTCGGGCCAGAACTTAACTTTTAATACATAAAAATAGTCAAATAAGATAAATTAAAAGAAATCGTCATCAAGATATTCCGCAAAATCGTCCTCTACAGCAGATTCCTCCCCTTCTACAGTTTTGTTCTTTCATGGTTCTCTTCATCAAAATTGATGAGAAGCTCGATGATATCTTCAGGATAGCAAAGATCGCTTCATACGACACATCCGTACTCATCCCAACCGCGATGTACAGCATCGTCAAGATTAAGCATTGAGGAATTCACCTTTCGAAAAATAAAGGCAACGTAATTTTCCCGCATTAGATGCAACTGCAGGTTGACCTTGCAGGATAGTAAGACGCTAAGATCAAGAATTTTCCCTTCCTTTTCAAACTTTTCAACAAACAGCTTGTATTGTAGGGCATCAACTGACCCAACTCTTTGGTTGCCATATAATCTACAAACTCTCTCTGTTGGCAGAGTTGATTTGAACGATATGCCATGTTGCCTAACTCGCAAAATATGTCAACGTAGTCAGCTCGCTTCGGTATTGTTTCCAGACGACTGTCCTCCCCTTTTCAAAAAAACTTGATACATAAGCGTTACCAGAGAAGGCGTCGGTCCGATGATTGCTTTCTTTTGCTCATCTTGATGGTAGCGTAGATGTTGTAATATCGATTATCTTTCAATTTTTGTCAGTTCCATTGTCGATAAGGACTTGAACACCCCATAAATTATGCGCCAAGAAAAGAACCAGGATATCTATATCACCTGAGGGCGGCCTTACCATGACGGCGTCTCCTGGAGTTCCAGTAGAAGCTTGAACTAAAGCAATCAATTTAGTGGCAGCTTCTTCTTCGTGATAACTTGCCAGCTCATATTGAAGTTTCTTCAGCAGTAATCTTCTTGCATTGAGACTTATTTGAAAACAATAGGACTTTTGTTCAAAGATCTTCTTTTCCCTCGTCGATTGCTTGTTCTATAAGGTTGAAGAAAGTCCTCCTATACCAAAATCTTGGGGTCTTTCATAGAGCACCATAAAGCTTGCTCTTTACAGTCTTCCGTACTGCACCATCAGTTGTGCTTAGAGGAATAGATGGGAGCTAGTCCTTTTCAGATTAATTCCGGATTCATGCTTACTAGAATTGGTAACGAGGAGTCATAAAATGTCCCTCTTCGATATCGGATGAGCTGGCAAGTGGTCACGAAGAGGCCGACACTAAATTGATTGCTTTAGTCCAAGCTACAAGTGTAACTCCAGGAGACGCCGTCATGGTAAGGTCGCCTTAGGTGATATAGATATTCTGGTTCTTTTCTTGGCGCATAATTTTTGGGGTGTTCAAGTCCTTATCGACAATGGAACTGACAAAAATAGAAAGATAATCGATATTACAACATCTACTCTACCATCAAGATGAGCAAAAGAAAGCAATCATCGGAATGCACGTTTCTCATCAATTTTGATGAAGAGAACCATTAAAGAACGAAACTGTAGAAGGGGAGGAATCTGCTGGAGAGGACGATTTTGCGGAATATCTTGATGACGATTTCTTTTAATTTATCTTATTTGACTATTTTTATGTATTAAAAGTTAAGTTCTGGCCCGACGTAGCTATGCTATGTATAGGTGAATGAGTCGTAAGCAGTCTTACAATAAATCTAGCGTAGAGTGCTATGGCTTGCGACAGTATCACCTTAAAAACATTACAAACGACTTCATGATATTATCACTGCTAATTTCGAGCACGAAAACGAGGCTCTGCTGTCGCATTCATGCCTCAGTAGTCAAAAACATCTTCTCTTGTGTATTAAGGACCCATTCAAACAAAATCGGTATCACGGGAGTCAAGCTTTGTGCATTACATTGTACCACGCTACGCCGTCGGAGTTTGCTGTGGCTAAACGTCGCAAACGGAACTTCGAATACCGAAACGAGGGCGAAGTTCCCGGAAATTGCCTGTATAACATTGATATTCGGAATCAGCGTCCTCAAATTGACCAAACTAAAGTGGTCTCGTTTATTTCGCCTTTGGGGGACGATAGCCCCCCTTCACCGCCTGGTCTATATCAGCAAACGTGAACTTTCTTTCTTTTGACACCTTCATTTCATCGAATTGTTTGTCTTTTTGTCTATTATCTGTTCATCTATTTGAAACTCTGCTTCTTTTGTTTTTGATTTCCACGGTTCAACGGGTCCAATCTTGTGGTGTTACTGTTGTTCATATTTTGCATTCAGATTTCAGGTCACCAAATTGCTAACTTCAAGTTAAAATGAGGGGTGCAGGCCAATTAAAAGTCAGATCTAAAATCTTTGAGGGGTGCAAGCCAATGACAAGAGATTGATATTATGCAATGCAGTTCAATAGTTCAAACAAGAAATGAAAATTGTGAAATCACATTTCTCACTCAACATGGCGGCAGCTTTCTTAAGAAAAGTGTATCAATGTCTTGTTGATGTTAGCGGGCTCCGGCTCTCGACAGGAGAAACTAAGTTACCTCGAAGATATTAAGAAAACTTGTATTGATTCCATCATTGCTGCTTTTCATAAAACGAAAGATACCAAAGATATATCTCTGTGTGAAATCTCAAGACTGCAATTCCAAAGCTCACAACGCTTCCGAGCAGGAAATTTGCAGCCTGTTAGGTAAGGATCCTCATTTTCAAGCTTAGTTAGTTTGCGTATAAGAAGGTTTCATAAGATAGCTGTTGCCTTGTTGAATTTTGATGCCCAACTGTGAGTTGTGTTCAGTTAAGTTTATTTTTTATTACATTGTACTGAATTTATGATGATCTTGACCATCATCATATGATATCTTCACAAACTTAGCTATCTCTTGTGAAGACTGTTTAAATTTGCACACAAAAATTTTTTTCTATGTACACACCTCTCTGTTACATTCCATTGCATTGCATTCAGTAACATACAACAAATATTATCTCAAATTCAATTGGTGTTTAATTCACTTCTTGGTGACGAATGCATTTCTGTCTATCTCAGATGCTTAACTAGTATAGAATTGTTTGAATATGCAACCTTCTATGCTGATCATCCTATCCTGTATTGTCATCGGCGAGTTAGAAAATCAAATGCACCTATCACTGAGAATGCAGCTTTCTCAATTACTGCTTCTTAGGCCACTTACAATTTTCTTGATTTGTTATTGGACAGCAATTGCCTATCTTGTGTTACCTCCGAAGCTGTCAATAATGCAATGAATTTCTCTTATTCATCATTTCTTTGTTGTCACCATGCTTGTGAAGTGAAATTGGCATCCAGATTGAATCATACTATCCTTCAAAAAGTAAAGAAAGTGATTCTAAGAGAACTGTCTATGAGATCATCCTCAACTTAGCAATAATAAACCCTCGTGTTGATTTGTCATTTCAGTCTTCGCAACAGCGTAAAATACACATCCTTCGTTACTCTACAGCCAATTCGGATTATATGGCATGTGTGAATCTCGCTGTGAAGGAGGATCATTTTGTCCCACTCATAGCTCCTGATCCCGAAAATCGGAATTTCAAGCCTCCGTGCAAGCAGAAGATCATGCAAAATGCAGATCTTCGGGTCAAGGCAGGATTCTGTACTATTCTGCTCACTGAGATTCCCTAACCATGTCAAAAATTTCTTGAGTTCTTGCAATGGCTCAGAAAATTCATTTATACTAACGGCAGATGGTGGCCATCTTGGAAAAGCTGATCGATCCAAATTTTGTTTCCATCTCTTTCCCACAATAAAGCTGGCCATCAAAAATTCCCCACTGATTTATTGCTGCTTCGAATTTGTTTTGTCAAATACATTAAGTGACTCGCTTCGCTGAACACGCCTGTGGAAGTCAATTCTTTCTTTGTATCTATCCTGCAGCAGCTTTTTCAAATTGATCTGTGGCCACTCTTTGGAAAATTGAAATTGTCAAGTAGCTTGTCGTACTCAGCTAGTAGCCCTAACAGGGACCATGGCTTACTATTTTCAAATATGCACTGATCTACAAGTTAAAAAGCATTTCATGGTTTTCTTGTTTTCTTAAAATTTGCAAATGAACATCTTGCGACGGATCAGAACTTTTGTACCATGGCTTGATATACTTATTCCAACAAATCTTGTGATGTCGGATTTCTTTAGCAATATCCTCTATCACGTAAACTGTTGATTGAATAGGTTCCAGGCTCGTCTCTGATGAAACAAAAACAAAAAAGTAACTTTTTGGGGGAAGGCAAACTTTTAGCACCCATTCTAACAAATGACAAAAAATCAAAACACTAGAATTTCAGAAATAGTATTTCATATCTGACAGTAAACCAGGAATACCTGGGTTATTAGCAGAAGCTTCGATTTTGGGCCACCCGGATGACGAATCGGGTTAGAGGGTTATTAGAGAATTTCCCTTTTGATTAGGGTATGAAAACTCAAGCGCTTACGAAACTTCAGCTTAGTCAGGAGATGAATTGGATAGAAGATTGTACAAAATATGTATTTAAGACAAAGGTTAACAATTACTATTGAAAAAACAAAATACAAGCGATATGCTGTGTCAGAATCCAACCGTCCGCCACCTGCATTTGTATTACCAAGACTACCATCAAGGTGGTTGTTATCTTATAAAGAAGACGTTCAAGAAAGAATTAATTTGAATATCATGTCTCACAATCTTTGCAAAGTACTGAAAACCATTATTTAAGGTAGTTTGAAAAACGTACTGAAGACTCTTAGATTTCTCATTGTTGATGAACAAATACTCATATTGTATGAATGAAATGTGTTATATTTAAATGAACGGAATGTGCTATATTTTAATTAATTGAATTTTTTTACTGGTGGAATTATTGTGTGAAAAACGATAACTTCTTCCCTCATCCTGAATTATAAGGTTCAACGTATGCAAGGTTGCTGTTCTTGAACGAGGCTATCGGTTCACAAAACATTGACTGGAACGAAATTAACGCTAAATTCACAGATTTTAAGCGTAGACTTAGACTTAAACACTACTTTAGGCTCAAAACACAGACAACAACGATGACGTTACTGATAACAACACTATCCACAATGACCACCAACAATAGCTAACAACAAATACAAAAAGCCTAGCAATTGTACTCTACCTAAGAACATAGATCCATTTCTGGAATCTTACATCGCCAACGTAGAAAAAGATATAAAACCCACCAAAATTTCTGACAACTTTACGCGAGATGAAGGCAACGCACTTAAGACACAAGAAAGACGAACGGACATCATTATCAAACCAGCGGACAAAGGCTCTGGTACGGTAGTGATGGACAAACAAAAATACTTAGAGGAATGTAACAGACAACTTAGCGACCTAAACTTCTACACACAGTTTGACAACGACATCACTGACAAAGTTACCAAGACAGTTAAGACTTAATTAGAGCAAATGAAACACAACGAATACATCGACAAGGATACTTACAGCTACCTCATACGTAGTGAACCGAAATGCTCACGTTTCTATACAATCCCTAAACTGCACAAAAACCGCGACAACCCCCCTGGCAGACGTATTGTCTCCGCTAATGGCCACCCTAATGGACGTATTTCAGAATACGTCAGCAATGCCCTCAATCCTCTTGTCTTCAATCTTCCATCTTATCGTAAGATACTACACATTTCCTTCACAAACTATCTTCGCTCGGCACTCTACCTGACAACTCTCTTCTAGTTACTCTAGATGTTTCTGCTCTCTATACGAATATCCCACATCTTCACGGCATTGAGGCTGCCAGGGTACACCTTATAGACGCAACGTACAAAACCCACCCACAGAAACAGTTTGCGACCTTCTCGACATCATACTTAAAGATAACAATTTTGAGTTCGACAGTAAATTTTACTTACAGGAACACGGTACCGCCATGGGCACTCGTATGGCACCCCCTTATGCCAATCTTTTTATAGGGTGCTTTGAGGAGAGAGCTCTAAATGCTGCCCCTTACAAGCTTCTTGTTTGGTGGCGGTACATAGACGACTTTTTTTGGAGTTAGGGCCTTTGCACACTAGAGTACTTTTCCAAATTTTAGTAAGGATTAACAAATTAACACCTTTTTTCCTAGTGTGCAAGGACTTTTTTGCATTTTCTGCTATCCACAAATTCTAGTAAGGATGAAGCAGGCCGACTAATTAAATATGGGCAGCTCCCATGCTGCCCTTATTTCTGCCAAATGTCATCACAGATTAATTTCTTGGCCTGACTCGACATTTTCTTGCTTTTTTCCTTCCTTCTCGAAACAAGATGTCGGATGAAGAGTTTTTCATGCTTTTTAAAGATCGTTTCCTATTTGCTGGATCAAAGCGGCCAGGGCAGAATGCAAAGAATGATGTTGGTATTATCTGCATATGTTAGACTATCACTTTTACAAATGCAACAAGCGGCATTAAGGTTCTTTATTCAACAATATTCTGAAGAGCTAAAGTCGGAGAACTCAGAATCTTAAATTTAATTCATGTCATTCACTAAATGTCGAAAACAGGCCATTTCAAAATCAATATATTTCAAGTTCATGGTGCATTGAGGGTGAAAGAAAGAAATTACGGTGAACCCTACCAAATCTGTCATCAGAAGTTTAAATCATTGACAGAGGCTATTTCAGTGCATCAGGAATTCATGGTAGGAACTGAATAATTAGCAAATGCGCCCCACTGTTTGGTAGAATTTGGGCAGCATTTTAGGTCTAGAGTGCAAAGGCCCTTAGACTCACGGGCAAGACAAACTCACAGATTTCATATCCACCCTTAACAGCACACATCCTAACATCAAAGTCACTCAAGACATCTCCACAAGTTCCACGCACTTTCTTGACGTCACTGTTAAACTTAACAGTGACAAATCTCTCTCCACAGATGTAAACATCAAACCTACAGACACTCATCAGTATCTCCTTAGCTCATCAGCACATCCCAAACACACTAAACGCTCCATTCCATATAGTCTTGCCCTCCGACTACGACGCATTTGCTCAGACGACAACACATTAAAGAAACGCACAGACGAACTACTTAACTACCTTAGACGGGCTACAAACGTAGACATACTAAGAACGAAATACGGAAAGCTTCTAACGTTACACGACAAGACAGTCTTAAGACGAAACCCAAAAGACATAACGACAGGACTCCTTTTGTGGCAACCTACAACCCCGGTATTCCACAATTGAAGTCCATCATTACAGATAACTTTAACATACTACAGAACTCACAGGACTGCAAAGAAGCTTTCTTGCAGCCACCGATACTTAGTTACAGACGCCCCAAAAACCTCAGGGACTACCTGGTTAGTGCCAGAATCAGAACCGATACTACCGGTGGTCTCCGGGGCACCTACAAATGCTCCTCCCGACGCGACTGGAACACTTGCAAGCACACACAGAACGGGGCCAATACTGTCACCTTTACTAACTCTGACAAGACTTTCAACACAACGCAAAAACTCGACTGCAACTCCAAAAACATTATCTACCTCCTACAGTGCCACAAATGTATAGCTACATGACAATAAGACAAACTGCCAGTACTTTGGACAAACAGGTAGACGAGTACGTGACAGACTTAACGAACACAGACGTGACATAATAATAAACGTCATGACAAATCAGGCGTTGTAGAACACCTGCAAGTCTGGACATTCGTTACAAGACTTACAAATGCTGCCACTGTTACAGATACGAGACAAACGCGAGAGTGTAAGGCGAGCCAAAGAACGGTATTTCATTGGCTTAGCCAACACACTCTCACCTAACGGCATGCATAGGACTACAGATCGCCAATCCCTTACTACCGCTTTTATTCTAACTACTTATTCGCTCTTTCTTCTAGGTGCCATCTCATAATTACAAATCTTGTCCTGCGACTTCTTTAAGTTTTCACACATTATTATAAGCTGCCTATTCTCTTATTCTTTTGTGCACAACTATCTCTCTCCTCTTGCATCCCTATTCATCCATACCACACGTACATTTTAATCAATGATTTTAACCTCACTTTCACGTCAGTCAATCATAATCAACCAAACTAATTCAAAATCTGTACATATTCGATTGATTTGTGATAACGGTTAGATGTCATTTTCATTAGGCCTGAAGAAGTCCTGCAGGACGAAATATTAGCAAACAATATTGATTTTGTTGTTTTTTTTTCTGTGCTGTTTTGCCTTGTTCCTTTTACTGTATATTTTATTAAACTCAAAACAAGAATTCTTGGAGTTTCGGCACGCAGCTCTGGTGAGGTGTTTTTTTTTCTTTTATTAATCCAAAGGATTGGAATGATGGAATTGTATAAAAATGCAGAAATGCAAAAGAGAAGCAATTTTCAAACATATTCCGGCATTATTTTCCTTATTGAAGGTATAATGAAATATAACAGTGCCATTCCATATTTTCGAAAACATGGAATGGTGAAAAATTTCAAAAATTGCTCTCTTCTTTTTGCTAGAACCTTCCCCAAACGGTATTCAAAGCCTTACAGACACATCTGAGTAGAAATTATGAAGGGTTGGAGTATATTGAACACATCTACGATGTGAAAAGCAGGAAAAAGGTCCCATACATCAAAACAATCTTATTCTCGAAAAACTAGACCCTTCTTGCAAGGCACAGGGAAACGCTTTAGCGACTCTGAAAAATTTAAGTTGGATCCGGAAACCTTGGAACACCGTCAGGATCCGCTACAGTCTCTGCAAACCCAATGAGATATCGGGCAGGAACTTAGCATGTACGAAATATTCGAATTGTGCTCTTAAGACTGAAATTTAGCTCGCATATCTCTTGCTTTCAACATTACTGCTATAAATACATTTTTAAGACAGATAAAATAACAGTTTCAGTTCTTGACTGGTTTGATGCAGTAAATAGTCTTTTCAGTTTCAATTTTTGGTCTCCAAAGAGTCATACGAAATTCTCATTTGTTTCTAGGTTTTCACTGCTTATTACTTAAATGATGGAGTTACTCATTTTTGCAAAAATGCTAAAAAGCCTGGTATCGCAGACTCAAGCCGTGCAGGCAACAAGCTGGAGGGAAATAAAACATCTTTTTTCAAAGTTATTCAAACAACACTGCAGACTTTGGACAAAAGAAAATGGAGGTGATGCTGCTGCTTTGGGAACGGTTATATCTGTTACCACGTTCAACTTTCTTTGCAATTTTGCATTACTTGCTTGTGCAGTAGCAAACAAATGCAGATTTCGCATATTTCTGCTAATTTGGGTCGTTTGGACAATTATATTGATTATTCTTATCTGTGCACAGATTATATTCTATCTGATAATAACTGACGCAGTCATCGATGGAACACGAGTAATCCTTGTCTATGGCTGTGGCATACTGCTGGAAATCTTTTGTATCTGGGTAGTTTCGTCTTATTACAAATATTTATCCATTTTGGCTTGTGGTCCGTCAAATGGATATCGTATCGTTTTTAACTCACGCAATCAAGATCATATAATTTGCGAAGAACGAAACGCTATTACCTCTGTAGCGGGTCCCAGGGCGAACATCAATGACAGTGAAACATCAATAATCATGACTGAGCCCGACGGGTGTTTGAAAAGGTGTAGCAACGAGAGATCGCTGTAAAAGATATAAATCACTTGGTGCAAACCAGTGTTAAAATTGAAAAACTTAACAATAGTGCTTCGTTGCATTTATTAATCAATTGTATGAGCAATTTTCGCATTCTATACTTGAGGCTTGCATCCATTTTAGGGAACCAAGGAAAATCTGTGAGTTGTTCCGTCATATTATTCATGTAATTTATAGTGCCGAATAATCGTCCCCCCGCTTGTTAATTTTTGAAAAATTTGCCAACCCTCCCCCCTCGCTCATATTCCAACCCCCTTTTTATTATTTAAACATAATTTGCTAAATGACTAAATTAAAATTTGATTAAAATAAGGTTTTCTTTGCTGTTCTACCAGTTAACTGAGTATGTAAACCATATATATTACATAGCTATCTTGCAAAATAGCTTTCCTTTGCTAGCTGTTGTACCGAAGCAATTGGTATTTAAAATAATAATACAGTACAAAAAAGAATAAACCAGTAGTCGCGCGGCACACAGTCAAGGTGAGCAAAACCAACCAGGAGGGCACTCACAAAATGCGCCAATAGCACCACTGAGGATTGAAAAGGAAGAGAGTTTGGCAGAGAAGAATATGATAAGTATGCAATTCATCAGCTATCCACCCACCACCTGCGTTTTGAGGGTTTTAAGGACAGGACGCAATATGGTAGTGGGCACCAACAGTGCCACAGGGCACTATCGCGTATAGTTATGAGAATAGATAAGAATAGAGACGAAAAAGGATCGAATCACTACCCCGTTTATCCATTTTTACAATATTACTAATCCCCCGATTATTCCCACCCCCCAATTATTCGGTACTTCAGAGTAGCATTTGACTAAGCAGTGTTTGTTTCCTTAATCCAATAACAAGGATTTTGATTGCAAAATCAACACTTTTTTAAATATTTAGCTGACTTATTTATTGATTGCAAATATTAAGGGTAGAGGAAACTTCTATCACGGCCCAAAACGTAATCTTCTATTTAATCTTAGCAAAGAACGTGTCGAAAAACGAAAGTATGGTATGTTTCAAAGGCGCTTAATCCTTCCTTGAATAACCCCTGAATTAAAGACACTATAAGATGTAAGCACAAGACAAAGAAAAAAGGACTGGAACAATGTGAAGGATATTCGAAATGAAACTTAAAAAATGAATGTTTATGCAAATGAAAATTATTTTTGGAATCTTGGAGGAACGTTGTCTGCCACTAATCTATATATCAAAGAATACCGGACGACATTAACAGGGATACTTAACAAGAAGAACGTAGCAAATATCCCTCCCCTTTTGGAAAATGGACTATTTGCGACAAATTTTTATACCAAAGTTTGAATGATTTCTTTGTAGGACAATGCTGTGCAAGAACATCTTGTAGTATTTTGTACAAACTTCGTTCAACGTTTAGTTCTGTCCTTCAAACTTTGACCAGAGACAGGAAAAAAGTTTCGTACCTGATTCTTTCTCTAGACATTAAACAGGCAAATTGGTGCGACAAAATGTCAGCCTTCATGATAAAACTTGTGGGCCTTCCATTGTTGAGCCCCTGTGCCGGATCTATACAAATGCCTTTAGATAGAGATTTATCCATCGACTTGACCCTAAGCAAACATTGCTCCCATTCGAAAGAAGCGCAGCAGGCTGTGTAAACATAACTACAGACCAAATTCTCTACTTCAACAATCACCCGGGGTAATGTCTGTGCAGTACAGTGGAGGCAGTGCAGTACAGTTGAGGCTGTTCAGTACTGTGGAGGGATAACTTCAGTACGGTGGAGGGATAACACAATGGAGGCTGTTCAGTACAGTGGGGGAATAACATTAGTGAAGGTTATAGCGCTATCGCACTGCTTTCAGCAAGCTATTTTGTCGAGCATTATGGCAAAAAATTGCTTGAATTAAAAGGAATTATTGTATGAAAAATTTTACGAATAATAGAGGCTCTGCGAAAATTACGGTATTCTTATCCAAAAAGTGTGTGAAAACATAGTTACACAATTGGATAGATAAATTACACTACCTGAGCAACCAAACCATTAGTAAATTACTCTTTTACACAACACTGAAATAAAAAAAAACTACACCCATTTGATCTCAAATGTCTCATTCTAAAAGCTAACCAAAATTTAAATACAATAGAAACAAGTCAAAACGTTAGAATTTGATTACTATAAGATTTTAGTGAATTAGACATTCTTTAGTTTAGGACCTTTCCTACTATTTTCCTTATTTGTAACGTTCAGATTTTCAGCCGACTTCCGTATCTCAACTTTAAATACCTCTGTTTCTTTGTAAATATTTAGTTCAGTAGATAGTTCAGTAGATTGTTAATACGAAACGCTCTGCTCTTTCTCTGGCTCCGTGTTCCTTGCACGTTAAATCAAGCATAAATCGACGAAAGACAGTTCCTCTGGAGTTGCACAGCAGTTTATTAGTAAAGCAGTAACACACGCATCTGTTTTACTAAATTGGTGACCAAGACGTGACAGCTTCAAGAACACGTATTCGTCTTTCGCCAATTTCATCTCAACAAACAGCACTCGACTCACTGCAGTGCCTACATGCAATCATCATCACTGGCTTTCTTGAGTTCCCAGACGACTCACTGTTCTGAACTCATCGCAGCATTTCTGGTTCCTGGTGATCCAACCCACAAAACCTTGTTCAACAGCACTCTCTGGTTCTTGGTCATCTTACTCCCCAAAAAACCTTGTTTCGTATCAACATCAACAGATTTTCATCAAAACTCTGGCGACTCACTGTCCAGCTCACTCGATCTGTCGATCTGCTCAAAGACATCAAGCAAGCATACCGGTATTACAAACATTTTACATTGGAACTTTATTGAACATTTAGCTTATTTTATATTTACTCTATCGAACATTTAACCAACATTTTAAGTATTTCATGTAGCCGTATGTCATAAATAACATTCATATTAGCCAATATTTTTAACTAATGTAGCTTTGCAACTCACTCTTCAGCTACCTACAACTGCATCATTCATTCCGTCACACTGTCTGAAGAATGCCTAATTTCATACAAAGTTTCACCGTACGTTTCAAATGCATCTCAATCGTTTGCATTCTAGGGGGAGAGCTCTTGTAGTGAATTAGACATACTTTAGTTTAGGACCTTTCTTACCATTTTAGGCCATTTCTCTTGCTATTCATTCATTCAATTGTTTCCCATCACTCAGCAACGCATCTCATTATTTCGGCATCACCCACGTCATTCGCTACACCCACACATGCCTGCATTACATCATCTCACCAGGTCATTCCCGCGTTACTTCAATCATTGCCTTATTTGTCATGCTTCTCAATTCTCCTTGCATTTCCTTTACATCTCACCATAACTATTTTCCTTATTTGTAACGTTCAGATTTTCAGCCGACTTCCGTATCTCAACTTTAAATATCTGTGTTTCTTTTTAAATATTTAGTTCAGTAGATAGTTCAGTAGATTGTTATTGTTAGAGAACGCTCTGCTCTGTCTCTGGCTCCGTGTTCCTTGCACATTGAATCAAGCATCAATCGACGAAGGACAGTTCCTCTGGAGTTCCACAGCAGTTTTTTAGTAAAGCAGTAACAGACGCATCTGTTTTACTGAAAGATCAAAGGTTAAGTTAACGAAATACTTATCTATTCTATCGAAATTGGTATTTCGGGCTACTGCTTTTCTGCTTTTCTTTGAGGGAGCTCTAAGCAAAAAGGATTTAAATTCTTCAATTGAATCCTCAATATTTTAATTTATGTCTCACTAATTCTTGGGGCATCTTCGTATCTCGAATAATGTGCAAGATTTTTGCAAGAAATTAATAAAGGTTCATAGTCAGATGATGGTAGTCATAGTAAATCATTCTTTGGAAACGATGATAACAGAAAGGTTCTTGGCATTGCTTGGAACATTGAGTCCGACAAGTTTGTGTTTAAATTTGAAGACTTTGTGAATAAAGCTCTAGAACTGAAAGTAACCAAACGCAAAATTTTGAAAGTTGCTGCTTATGATCCTTTGGGTTTACTTTCTCCTATTGCCATTCAACTGAAAGCTTTCTTTCAGATAAAAAATGTGCAGATAAAAAAGAATGGGATGAATTAATTCCTGAGAAGATCTTGCAAAAGTGGGAATACTTCCTGCATGAATTAAGGACATTGAATTCAGTTGAAGTTCCTGGTTTTATTGGTAGTCCTGTAGAACTGCATTGTTTTGGAGATAGCTCTGAAACTGCATATGTTGCTGCTATCTATACTCGTGTTGAAACAATCAAAGACATCTATGTCAAATTGCTTTGTGCAAAAAGCAGAGTGGCTCCTCTACGAAAGCAAACTATACCCAGATTGGAGTAGCTATCTTCTTTCGTATTATCTAAATTGATAACAACAACATATAATGCTACAAAGAGGGAGATTGCTGTGAATGAAATTATCTGCTGGAGTGATTCTGAAATTGCTTTATACTGGATTACCTCTACTAATAAACCGCGAAAGGTTTGGGTTGAAAATCGTGTTTAATCATAGTCATGGTTCAACGTATCCGAATTAATGGGTCTGAAAATCATTGGAGAGATATACCGGTAAAATTAAATCCAGCTGACATCCCAATTAGAGAGTTTTCTCCTAGTTAGTTGCAGAGGAATTGTATCCGGTGGGAAGGACCCAAATTTCTCTTGTCAAGCAAGGACCAAGGGCCAGAAAATAAAATAACTGTTGAAACTGAAGAAGGTAAATTGCAAACAACAACTTGTCTGTTATGGAATGAAACTTCAGCCAATGTCAGTTTAGAGGCCATCATAGACTGCAGTAAGTAGAGTACATTTAACTCATTAAAATTACTCGCCTTGTTCTACGCTTTAAGAACAATTTACTCTGGAGAATATAGAAAGACGAAATTCAGGTTGGTGGAATAACAGTTAGAGAGCTTGAATTGGCTGAAGGAGTGTTGATTCTAAATCAATAAAAACAATTGGCTATCATGGCGGCAAATCCAAGTAAAAAAATATGAAATTAAATAAATGGCTAGGTCATTATTTAAAGAAAAACAGACTTACAACATGTTAAAAACGTTTCGCTAATGTACACTTAGCATCATCAGGTGAAATTAAAGTTACAGTCATGGTTAATTTATACCAATCAATAACAATGGATTATTAAAGATTGAATTAATTAAAGAAAATGGCAAAGGAACAGACTTTAACAGGATTACCCGTTTTTACTATTCCCAAATTTTCACGGCAGCGAGTATACAAATGTCGGGAAGTTTTCCCATAGTAACAAGCATTGCAGCTTTTGCGCTTAAATTTGTAAACTACTCTAGAACATGTGCGGGTAGGAATATGGTCTTTGAATCGAAGAAACGAAGAAATACGCCTAGAGGATTTAAAAATTGATCTAAGCTCAGCATAGGGGAATGCAACAGAAATAGTTTTTACGGATTTGCAGACTTTTAAAAGTCTGAAAGGGCAAGGAAAGAAAAATTATTTGTTTAGAAGCGCTACGTTTAGTAATTTTAGGTTCAAATTGTTTTTCGAGGAATTTATAAATGACAGAAATAACAAACCCAGCGGATAATTAGTAAGAGCAAGAAATTTCTTAACACGAGATAACTCAGCTTTAGGATTCATTCCCTGTGAATCAGGTTAATTTTAGAGAAAATCTTAATGATCACCCCGTTCTCAAATCGAGGATCGCATTAGGCTTTAATTATCATAAGGGCCCATAGTTAACCAAAAACGCAACAATTTCTCTGAAAACCCTTCAACTGGCCATCGAGATGGCGCCAATTTTCTGCACATTATTTGGTACTTCGCTCAAGACCGACGAAGGCCTGCATGCTTTCGTCAATAACACGGTAGTGTATAAAGCACGGCTCCCAATTATTACACCAAAACAGAATCAACACCTAGTCTTTAAGAAAAACAAGATGGGAAAACCCAAATGAATGAAACCTTGTAAAGCAACCAATCAACAAACGTATCGTTCTCTACAAGCTAGCAATGACCAATCAGCAGTTAGTAGGTAATCACGAGGTTTTAACTCCCAACGCCCATCTCTGAAAAGCTGTTTTCCCCAAAAATATTCATGCACTTCGTTCTGGCAAACGTTCAAAAATTGCAAACAAATTTCGCTCAACACCCTCCCACCGCTTGTCGAGTCAACTGGACTTGAGAATTTCTATTTCTAAGATTCATTCATCAGGCTGTCGATGCACGATTCGTTAAATCTATATATTATATGAAAAAAAAACAACAACAACAACACCAACAACAACAAAAAACCAAAAACTCGGAACACTACTTTGTCTCCTGCTCAGAGTGAGCCGTTGAAATCGTTAATCGGATTTTTATTTATGTATTGTTATCCAAGATTACATAAATAACGTAAATTATCAGAGATTCATTTGTAGCATTTTACCGCCAGAAATGCACGGGCGGTTGGCTGGCGCCTTCTTAGAGGCAGGGCAGAAACGAGGTCCCT
The DNA here is from genome assembly GCA_014526335.1 of Chrysaora quinquecirrha. NCBI lineage: Eukaryota > Metazoa > Cnidaria > Scyphozoa > Semaeostomeae > Pelagiidae > Chrysaora > Chrysaora quinquecirrha. The sequence goes on along the minus strand of JACTAT010000168.1, from coordinate 175,214 downwards.
GAAAATATTCAGGACCTAGGCCACACTTTTTGTGGGTCTAAAATTTCTTATTAACAGGGGGACTGACTGCGTGCCAGCCCTCTGGGCAAAACTTATCAAGGGTCATGATTGGCCATTCATACACAATAAGAAGCTTTTCTCAATTATTATAAAGTATGCCAGCCCCCTGTTGCGTTTCCACGTTGACCCATTTACAATTTTTCAATTTTATTCATTCAATTTCAAATATTAAACACCCTTTACAGGATCTAGTAGATTACATAAAATTAGTATGATTTACAATATGCAATATTATGCAACATAAAGTTATACCAATAATTATGCAATTATTACAATTCTTAAAACAGAAAAATATTGTAAAGAGAAACTAAAGTTAAAACTCTATAATTTTGAACTACACAAATAACATTTAACATTGCAAAAATTTAATATTTTTTCTTAGTTCTTTAGAAAGGAAAACGAATTTAGCTAATGAAATTAACTGTCCCTTCAAACTATCATTTATTAAGATATTCTTTATTACACCAACTTTTTCCATATACGTCATATTTATTAAGCAAGAATAACTCACTTTAATTTGATTAAGAAAATTCGCCTTTTCTTGTCATTTCGTTCGCAATCAAACAAGAAGTGTATTTCATCATCAATTCAATTCAGAAGTTCTCATAGATTGTTCTATACGATTATTTTTCATATTGGTTAAATTAGAATTTAAGCACAGTTAAAATTGCCTAGGACGTTTGCTGGCGGTCATCGGGTTTCTAGGGTCCAGTTGGTTCCATGCTCTATGGTCCATTCCATTTGTTCCATCATACAATACATGTATTGAATTGCCGTGTTTGTGTGCACGTTCTGTTTATGCACTGGGTCATAAGTTAAGTCATATTGGATATTGGATATTGGCTGTCGATGGATGGACTGACAATCGGGCTTTCTTTGGGTGATATTACTAATGAGGTGTCGTCTAGGTATTTTGGTAACTACCTATCGTATGTTTTTGTCTGTTCACATTCATTCTTGTTAGCACAGCGTATAAGCAAGTTAGGTTTTTGCGATCTTCTGGTTTATCCTGGTTTCCTTCAAATTCGCTTATTTCTTACCTGTGTCATAAGCAATGATTGGTCATAATCTAGTCAACCCAAGCATCATCGGTGACATGGAAGGCAGTTGTGAATGGCTCTGGCTCCAAGGACTCTGGAACACAAACTCAGAAGTTAAACCCCCGGTGAGATTGCTCCATGTTGTATGTCTTTCTTATTTTAAAGCCAACCTACCGTTTATATCGTACAACCTAACGTAACTTTGTAGTTTGTGGTTTGTCCCCATCCGTTTCTCCCCTTCAAGCAGCCAGACCCCGAGTCAGCAATTATTGGGCGGGAGAAGTTCACATACCCATGCAAGTCTCAGAAGAGATAGTGTTTACATCGGGGGTTAAGGGTTTCTTGTATTCTACGTGCAGTTTTTTCTGGACTTTCCGTCAATAATTCTACCAGTTACAAAGTAAAACATATTGCCTCTAGTGCTATTCTATTCTACTAAGCGTTTATTTTGAATTTCGCTGGCGCCGTGAGTCTAAGTTTACCTCGGTTGGATGCGTGGGGTATGCGCTGGTTGTGTCGCCCTTTTCGCTCTCAAGAAGAATGGGGCAAGGAGCAAGCATTTTATCTACGAATTTTGCAGCGTGGCGCTAAACAACAGTCATGTAAATCTAGAGCCGTGTTTAATCGAATGTTTAAAACCGTGTTAAAAACAATTGTTGGAAATTTTGCCTGTCTGCTGACAACATTTCAATAGCCAAAGGGTAGCGATAGTCTCACTCTATGTTTAGTCATAAAATCGACATCTGTGCACTTTAGTATCTAGCAGGTATTTTGTTAAAATGTTGCCAACCCTTGAAGTGAAAAACCTGTCAAACACGCTAACAACCTTTGTCACGGGGTGACCCCAAGCCCGGAGAGAGGAGTAGGCACAAGTCCGGCAGGTTATGAAAAAGGTGAGACACCCGCGGTGGCGCTACCACGATTATTGCAGGTATTCGTCTCATGCGAAGGAGACAAAAGACTAGCAAAATCTTTGGTGGCATTTGGCAAATAAAGGGTAATTGTTCGGAAGTGGTGAACGTTTCTTAGAAAACTTGTTTCTGTGTTGCTTCTGGCAGAAAGTTTCTGCTGCACGAAATTAGTGTGATAGCAACAGTTATACGGATATCAGCAGAGTGAGATTATTGGCCTTGGCCAAAATCTTGATAAGGTGTGACAGGGCATGCTACAGCGTGGTTTTGGCCCCTTGCCACAGGGTCAAAGGTAAGCGAACATGTTGGCACACCCGTTAAGTAGGTTAACTGCATTAAATTTGAAGCTGTTGGTAAACTATCACAGAGAGAATGCATTGCTCTCTATTAATTACGTCCACTTGCTCTGGTATAATTCCTTGACTTGTACTCTGGCCCTCAATCGGTTGTAGCTATTTCAAGGGTGCTTGGATGTCTCGTCAGCCCGCGAGACGGGGTTTAAGCCTAATTGGAATGTAAACAGAATATTTCGCATTTTCGTTGGCATACCAGTTCCCGCCTATAGCACGTCATAGGGTGAATTGTCTTTGCCTCACAAGACATCATGTCTTTTGCAATTGTGAACATCTTGTAGCCATTTGTCGGCCGGTCTTAATAAGGGACTCGGTCGTTTCACAAGCGTATCTACTGATGCTGGTTTCTTAAGTTGTGTTAGTTTTTAAGTTGTGTTGGGTTAGGTCATCACCTACCAATTAGCGTGATTCTGGGTTAAAAGGTCCTGCGTTAGTTTCGGTTGTGATTAAGACTTAATATTGCGCTGCCTTCCCTTTACGCGTGCCTATCTGGTATAAGGGAGTCTCATTCATAGGTTTGGAAGTTATGCTTCATGGTTATTCTGATCTTGCTTCATCAAAGATATCCCTTGTATACAACCTGCGTGCTTAAGGCTTTCCCAGTTATCTAGTCTAGGATTATCGGGTATGGCACTATCAATACGTATGTCTGTTACAATAGTTGTTGCTGTTGACCAGATCAGATCGGTGTGATTCGTCTTTTTGTAGCCATATACCTTGTCACAGAGTGTAAAATTACTTACAGTTGGGTGGTTACAGTAGCCATAGAATAACTCACTTATCTCCTTTCCATTAAAGCGAAATTGCCTAGGTTGCTTCTTGGATGTTTCAAATAGCCTGCACAGCTCGGTACTCTACAAGTTCACCTCTAGCTCATGCAACTCTAGGGGGCTTAACTCACATTGGCCGGAAGCTCAAGCTTATATACAATATGCCTACAATTCAACTGCATGCGGCTGCTTTTTATTTAAGGCTCAAAAGGGATGTAGTAGCCTTAAGGCCAAAAGGGATGTATTCAAGGGGCAGGTGGCAAGTTTCAAAGTTTCACACTGAACTGTAAGACAGCTTTTGCAGTCTTACAGTTCATGCGGTATGCGGGGGGTATTCAGTTTTACAGTTCATGCGGACTCTTAGAGTTCAACCTGCACGCAGTGATAGTTTGTACAGTTTAACTGCATGCGGCAGTCTCCAGGCTTAAACGGCAGGCGGGAGCCCTAAGGTGGAACAGAAAAAAGGGAGTAAGGTTGAAACTGCAGGTGGCAGCCCTAAGGTGGAACGGCAAACGACAGTAAGGTTCACACAATTTGTGGTAGCGTTAACGGTTCAAACTGCAGGTGGCAGCCCTACGGTGGAACGGCACAGGGGTGTAAGGCTCAAACAGCATCTGGAAGTTTTAACGGTTCGAACTGTACGTGGCAGTCTTAAGGTTCAACGGCAAAGACTGTAAGGTCAAACTGCATGTGGCAGCTTTAACGGTTCAAACTGCAGGTGGCAGCTCTAAGGTGGAACGGCAAAAGTCAGTAAGGTTCAAACTGCATGTGGAAGTTTTAAAGGTTCAAACGGCATGTGGCAGTTTTAAAGATTCAAACTGCATTTGGCAGTTTTAAAGGCTCAAACTGAATGTGGCAATTTTAAGGCTCTAACTGCATGTGCCAGTTTTAAAGGTTCAAACTGCAGGTGGCAGCTCTAAGGTGGAACGGCAAAAGTCAGTAAGGTTCAAACTGCATTTGGCAGTTTTAAAGGCTCAAACTGAATGTGGCAAGTTTAAGGCTCTAACTGCATGTGCCAGTTTTAAAGGTTCAAACTGCAGGTGGCAGCTCTAAGGTGGAATGGCAAAAGTCAGTAAGGTTCAAACTGCATGTGGAAGTTTTAAAGGTTCAAACTTGGCCGTTTCAAAGTTTCAAACGGCATTTGGCAGTTTAAAAGTTCAAACTGCATTTGGAAGTTTTAAGTTACAACTAATGTCCAAACTACATTTGGCAGTTTTAAAGGTTCAAACTGCATGTGGCAGTTTTAAAGGTTCAAGCTACATGTGGCAGTCTTAAGAATGTCCACACTGCATTTGGCAGTTTTAAAGGTTCGAACTGCATGTGGCAGTCTTAAGTTACAACTAATGTCCAAACTGCATGTGGCAGTTTAAAGGTTCAAACTGCACGTGGCAGTCTTAAGTTACAACTAATGTCCAAACTGCACGTGGCAGTTTTATTGGTTCAAACGGCACGTGGCAGTCTTAAGTTACAACTAATGTCCAAACTGCATGTGGCAGTTTAAAGGTTCAAACTGCACGTGGCAGTCTTAAGTTACAACTAATGTCCAAACTGCATGTGGCAGTTTAAAGGTTCAAACTGCACGTGGCAGTCTTAAGTTACAACTAATGTCCAAACTGCATTTGGCAGTTTAAAGGTTCAAACTGCATGTGGCAGTCTTAAGTTACAACTAATGTCCAAACTGCACGTGGCAGTTTTATTGGTTCAAACGGCACGTGGCAGTCTTAAGTTACAACTAATGTCCAAACTGCACGTGGCAGTTTTATTGGTTCAAACGGCATGTGGCAGTCTTAAGTTACAACTAATGTATAAACGGCATGGCAAGAGTCAGTAAGGTGGAATGGCAAAAGTCAGTAAGGTTCAAACTGCATGTGGAAGTTTTAAAGGTTCAAACTTGGCCGTTTCAAAGTTTGAAACGACATTTGGCAGTTTAAAAGTTCAAACTGCATTTGGAAGTTTTAAGTTACAACTAATGTCCAAACTACATTTGGCAGTTTTAAAGGTTCAAACTGCATGTGGCAGTTTTAAAGGTTCAAGCTACATGTGGCAGTCTTAAGAATGTCCACACTGCATTTGGCAGTTTTAAAGGTTCGAACTGCATGTGGCAGTTTAAAGGTTCAAACGGCACGTGGCAGTCTTAAGTTACAACTAATGTCCAAACTGCATGTGGCAGTTTAAAGGTTCAAACTGCACGTGGCAGTCTTAAGTTACAACTAATGTCCAAACTGCATGTGGCAGTTTAAAGGTTCAAACTGCACGTGGCAGTCTTAAGTTACAACTAATGTCCAAACTGCATGTGGCAGTTTAAAGGTTCAAACTGCACGTGGCAGTCTTAAGTTACAACTAATGTCCAAACTGCACGTGGCAGTTTTATTGGTTCAAACGGCACGTGGCAGTCTTAAGTTACAACTAATGTCCAAACTGCATGTGGCAGTTTAAAGGTTCAAACTGCACGTGGCAGTCTTAAGTTACAACTAATGTCCAAACTGCATGTGGCAGTTTAAAGGTTCAAACTGCACGTGGCAGTCTTAAGTTACAACTAATGTCCAAACTGCACGTGGCAGTTTTATTGGTTCAAACGGCATGTGGCAGTCTTAAGTTACAACTAATGTATAAACGGCATGTGGCGGTTTACAGGCTCAAACTGCATGTGGCAGTTTAAAGGTTCAAACGGCATGTGGCAGTTTTAAGTTACAACTAATGTCCAAACTGCATGTGGCAGTTTTAAAGGATTAAACTGCATTTGGCAGTTTAAAGGTTCAAACTGCATGTGGCAGTTTTGAGTTACAACTAATGTCCAAACTGCATGTGGCAGTTTCAAGGTTCAAACTGCATGTGGTAGTTTTGAGTTACAACTAATGTCCAAACTGCATGTGGCAGTTTCAGGTTCAAACTGCATGTGGCAGTTTTGAGTTACAACTAATGTCCAAACTGCATGTGGCAGTTTTATTTGTTCAAACTGCATGTGGCAGTTTTAAAGGTTCAAACTGCATGTGGCAGTTTCAAAGGTCCAAACTGCAGGTGGCAGTTTTAAAGGTTCAAACTGCATGTGGCAGTTCAAGCAACATGTGGCGCTGGCTCGATTCTTGGAAGAGATAGTCCCTGTAATCGATTTATTAATGTGCAACAGCGGCGGTGGCTCGGCCCTTGGACTAAAAGTTCATTGGTTGATTATTACAGTATGGCTTGGCTGAACGAGAACACTAAGTCTTCGGGGGTATCAGCCTTTACCTTTTTAGTTTCCTTAGGAGTTGACGCTCCACGCCTTCGTTGGTTTTTCTTAAGGCATTTATGATGTTTCATGTGGGCAATTTTTTTTCCTACCTCGTTTTGTAAAGCTCATTATTTCTTTTTTACTGCTTTTTAAATTTTTGGGACCGGGAGAATGATCTAGTATAGTTCAGGTTTTTAGTAGTGTGTCTATTTTTCTTCCAACAATTTTCCTTCTTCTTGTACGGTAGGTGATTGTGGGGTCAAAACTTCGTTTTTCTGTGGCGGAAATTTGGCAATTTCGGTTTCAATCACCGACCGTACAAGATTTAGTTCCGCAGGCAACAAAGGGCCGGTGCATCGCACGCCCAGTTTCCTGCATAAAGTAATTAGAAGTAGTCGTAGTTAGATTTAGTATCCAATCGTTATTTCCAATAAAGAAGGAAGTATAGTTAACATGGTGCTTTAGCTTTCGATTGTCCTAGGGAAATTTAACCTGCATATCTTCCTGTTTCTATCTTTAATTATGAGCACTTACAAGAAGTCTAGTTAATGCAGTTCTATGTTTGCGTACTCTACGCATAAAGGATATTTACCACATATCTAAATATTACTAATATTACTAAATGTTTACCACATACTTTTTTATCACATTGCTATTCTTTTTCGTTACATTAAATTCAGCTCTCCTAAAACTGCCAAGTTCGTCGTATTTCTGTTTACCCCTAAAATGTGCTTGCAGAATATTGTTTGTACTTTTTCGATTTCATTATCTTTTGATTGGAAACCCCATACTTCAGACATTACAATTTGATTTGTATAATGCTTGAATGGCCTAACATTGATGTCTCGCTGATTGGAATCCTGAATTGTTTTCATTTATGTCTCACCAGTTCTTGGGTTACCTTCGTATCTCAAATGACGCGCAAGATTTTTGTAAGAAATTAAATGAAAATTAGCATAGGAATAACAGATACGAAATGCTCTCATGACCTCGGGGCTCCCTAGCTTTTTTTCTTTACTAGTTATTCTCAGTAGTTTCTTGTAGTAAATTAATTCTTTTTGTATTTTCTAATTAACTTCAACTTGTTCTGTTAATAGGTTCGAGGCCCTCTTGGCCTAATACCTTTGTTATAAAAACTATATATATTTTTAGTGATATTTCACGTCAAGGTCTCCAAATTTCGTTAAAACAAAGAAATGTAGACGTTTTTATGGTGAAACCGAGCAGAAAGGACAATTTACATACTTAGAATTCGCATCAAAGTTAATTTTTTTATGAGAAAATGTTTATAAGAAACCCTGATCTATAATGTGTCTACAATCCTCGCCAAAAATGCTGGGACACTTCCAACTTTTTCCGCTTCAAAGACGCATACCCGCCCCCCAATTCAATGTTAGTGAAATTGATGTTGATGATGATGTTGTTGGTTTTAAAGGTAAAACACACTTACGAAATACAGAAGTGTTCCCAATATTGCTAGCGATGATTTTAGCTTTAAGAAACTTTAAGAAACTTGTAGAACAACAACATCTCTTTATCAACATAATTAAGAATCGGTGACATTCAAAGAGGGACATTTAACTGTTTAAAAAAGCATGCAAAATACCTGTTGAAAAAAGGATTTCTAAGGAATTTCCATGAAATCAATAGAATTTACGGTAGGGTGTGTGTGATTAGGAGTGAATTGCCCCTCAATATCTGCGATACTCAAAATCTTTTTCTTACTCCAGTACATATATAATGATGATGTAATAATAAAATGTTGTCAAGTCCGCAAAAGTTTGTCAAAACAATTCATATAAGAAATTTTTATGGTAAAATCTCGCAGAAAAGGCATTTTAGAGTGATATTATTTCAGAAGTAGCATCGAAGCATCAAGCCTTACCATGCATCAGCGCTCCCATCCCAGCATCGAATATCCATTCTTTTATCCACGGTTTTTTATCAGCAATAATTTGCTCCTGTTATAGCCATTGTTTTAACGAAAAGATCAGCCTGGAGTTTTTCAACGTTTCGTTTTTATTTGCGAGATGAGATAAATCAAGAAAAACTACTTTCAGATGTCAAAAAACGCAGATTTGAGAGTAACTTAAGACCGTTGAAACTAGCTTATATTGTAGTCTGAACAAACGTTGGATATTCCAAGTTATTCCAAGATACTTCCACGTGATTTCCCCTAGATTCCCCGTGATTTCCCGCGATTCCCCGTGATCCTCCGAGATTCTCCGCGATTCCCTGCGATTCCCCGTGATTCCCTGAGATTTCCAGCGATTCCCCGAGACTCCCCGTGATTCCCCGTGATTCCCTGTGATTCCCCGCGATTCCCCGCAGTAATCCTCGTTCCTGCTTTTAGAAATAGCCTGCAATAACATGTTGCGTTGATTGGACTGAGCAGATAGGACCGAATCAAGGAATAAAGGACGCTTTTTCTTATAATTGAACATAACTAGTAAAATAAAGAACTATAATGAGAAACTGTTATATAACTAATGGCCACTTTTCTTTACAACTGAGAACAAAATTTTTGTCTTGACCAGAAGGCGGGACAATACACCTTTTCAACTAAGAGCCTCGTTTCCAAAATTTATGAAAATTTGTTCATACAAAAATATTGAGCCCAGATTCAGATGGAGCACCTTCAATTTTAGTGAAGAGGGAAATTTTTACACCTCTAATCTTTGTGATGTTGATTTTATAATGATTAAAGGTTTAAAAATTTATAAAGGAAAGGATTGGACCGTGAAAAATCGCTTGCGGTGAAATTTTACACCCTCAGACATTTTTCACGGTCAAATCCCTTACAAATTCTCAAGCTTTTAATCGCTGTCAAATCAACATTGTAATGACTCGGGTCGTAAAAATTTGCCTCAACACTAAAACGAAGGTGCTGAATTTGAATATGAAGTTGAAATGTTTCTGTGAGGCAATTTTCAAATTTTTTCAAAACGAGGCCCTTACTTGAAAAGGTGTATTCACTCCTTAGGAATATCGTAGGTACTTGCTGCAAAATCCTTTAGTTTCCGGAAATCAAACCCTTTAGTTTCCGCATAATTCTCGTACGTCCTTTTGAAGATGTAAATGCTTATCTCGGAAAAGAATGGATTGATATTCAATTTCAATTGATATTTAAGTCGAAAGGTTCAAATTTCGGAAACTAATAGGAAAGTTCCATAGGAAAATACAGTAGACACAATTATTGATGAATGTCTTTCAGATAAGGAGGAGGAAGATTATCGTTAAGTCTTTGTTCATACTTTGAATTGCATAACATGGCGTCGTGACTGAGGTTGACTGCCAGTTTGAATGTTTGTGATGGAGTATTCAAAAAAGTTTCAAATTCCATCGTGAAATATTTGAAATAAATGCATCGCCTTGAAGCTCACTCTTTCCGCTCTTCAAAAAACCAATTCAAATTTGCATATATTCTAGGATTACTTAGATACAAGCAGATTTGTAACTGTAGTTTTCCATGTGGAGTCAACCTATCCACAAGTCCAAAATCTGTGACCTGTATCTCTTTTGAATTCGCCAATAAGAGACGGATTTCTCTATTCAAAATTGCTATTTGCTGCACACTAATAGACTGTTTGTTTACATTCTGGTGACGCAGCGCTTGGATGTATTATATTGCTATCAGATTCCAGGTTTTAAAGATTCCAGGTTTTCTAGATTCCGGGTTTTAAAGATTCCGGGTTTTAAAGATGCTGGGTTTTCTAGTTTCCGGGTTTCAAAGATTCCGGGTTTTCAAGATTCCAGTTTTTAAAGATGCCGGGTTTTCTAGATTCCCGGTTTTAAAGACTCTGGGTTTTCTAGATTCCGGGTTTAAAGATTCTGGGTTTTCTAGATTCCCGGTTTTAAAGACTCCGGGATTTCTAGATTCCAGTTTCCAGATTCCGGGTTTTAAAGATAGCCACTCATCATTCCAGAGTGGCTATCTCTAAAATATGGATTATGGAATGATGGAGTGGAATGATGGAATGATGGAATGGAATGATGGAGTGGTGTTATAATGCATAAATGCAAAAGAAAAGCAAGTTCCAAACACATCGCGACAATATTTTTAATTTTGAAAGTATAATGAAAAAAAAACGAGCCATTCCATATTTTAGGAAAAATATGGAATGGCGAATTTTTTCAAAAATTACTCGCTTCATTTTGCTGAAACCTTTCCCCTAGGGTTGTATATGACTTACAAACACATCTGAGTAGAATTTATGAAGGTTTGGAGTCAATTGAAGGAATAACAAGGCCATTCCATATTTTAGAAAAATATGGAATGGCGAATTTTCTCAAAAATTACTTGCTTCTCTTTGCTGAAACCTTCCCCCCAGGGTTGTATATTCCTTATAAACACATCTGCATAGAAATGAAGAAGGTTTGGAGTCAATTGAAGGAATAACAAGGCCATTCCATATTTTAGAAAAATATGGAATGGCGAGTTTTCTCAAAAATTACTTGCTTCTTTTTGTTGAAACCTTCCCCCTAGGTTTGTATATGCCTTACAAACACATCTGAGTAGAAGTTAAGAAGGTTTGGCGTCAATTGAAGGAATAACAAGGCCATTCCATATTTTAGAAAAATATGGAATGGCGAATTTCTCAAAAATTACTCGCTTCTTTTTGCTGAAACGTTCCCGCTAGGGTTGTATAAGCCTTATAAACACATCCGAGTAGAAATTATCTCAAAATCGAGAAATGCGGAACGGAAGCTTGAAACTTGATTCTCAAGGAAGATGCTTACCCGATGTGGTCTGGTCTGATTGATAATTTGACGGATCCACTTGAAAAATTCAGACTAATGGGGACGCAAATATGTAATCATTCATATCATATTTCTAAATATGGTAGGCTATCTGCAAAACAAGGAATCGTAAAATTATTGATGCAGTGCACAAGTTAACTATGGTAAAACGCACAAATCGAAAGTTTGACAATAATTTAGGAAATTCGATGACTTGATTTTGCAAGTTTTTCTCACTCGCATATACTTTAGCTGAGCAAAAAAATACCAACTTTCACAACTCCTAGTTCCTTCAATCTACTCCAAACCTTCATTATTAATTCTCAGATGTGTTTGAAAGTTTTATTTTACCCCTGGAGGAAGGTTTCAGGATAACGAAGCTAGTAATTTTTGAGAAAATTCGCCATTCCATATTTTTTAAAATATGGAATGGCCTTGTTATTTCTTCAATTGAGTCCAAACCTTCTTAATTTCTATGCAGATGTGTTTGTAAGGCTTATACAACCCTAGCGGAAAGCTTTCAGCAAAAAGAAGCGAGTAATTTTTGAGAAAACTCGCCATTCCATATTTTTCTAAAATATGGAATGGCCTTGTTATTCCTTCAATTGAGTCCAAACCTTCTTAATTTCTATGCAGATGTGTTTGTAAGGCTTATACAACCCTAGCAGGAAGGTTTCAGCAAAAGAAGCGAGTAATTTTTGAGAAACTTCGCCATTCCATATTTTTTAAAATATGGAATGGCCTTGTTATTCCTTCAATTGAGTCCAAACCTTCTTAATTTCTATGCAGATGTGTTTGTAAGGCATATACAACCCTAGGGGGAAGGTTTCAGCAAAGAGAAGCAAGTAATTTTTGAGAAAATTCGCCATTCCATATTTTTTAAAATATGGAATGGCCTTGTTATTCCTTCAATTGAGTCCAAACCTTCTTAATTTCTATGCAGATGTGTTTGTAAGGCTTATACAACCCTAGCGGAAAGGTTTCAGTAAAAAGAAGCGAGTAATTTTTGAAAAAATTCGCCATTCCATATTTTTCTAAAATATGGAATGGCCTTGTTATTCCTTCAATTAAGTCCAAACCTTCTTAATTTCTATGCAGATGTGTTTGTAAGGCTTATACAACCCTAGCAGGAAGGTTTCAGCAAAAAGAAGCGAGTAATTTTTGAGAAACTTCGCCATTCCATATTTTTAAAAATATGGAATGGCCTTGTTATTCCTTCAATTGACTCCAAACCTTCATAAATTCTACTCAGATGTGCTTGTAAGTCATATACAACCCTAGGGGAAAGGTTTCAGCAAAAAGAAGCGAGTAGTTTTTGAAAAAATTCGCCATTCCATATTTTTCTAAAATATGGAATGGCTCTGTTTTTTTTTTCATTATACTTTCAAAATTAAAAATATTGTCGCGATGTGTTTGGAACTTGCTTTTCTTTTGCATTTATGCATTTTAATACCACTCCATCATTCCATTCCATCATTCCATCATTCCACTCTATCATTCCATAATCCATATTTTAGAGATAGCCATTCCAGAGTTTTGTTATCTGAACTCTGAAGAAGCTCAAGTTTCAAAGCACAGACTTGATTTACCGTGACACTAATTACAGTACAGGTCTCTTCCCGGCAAAATCGGAAAACTTTTCCAGTCAAACTTTTGAAAACCGAATCCAGGTTTTTAAATATGCTGAATTCGAATTTCACCTGGGGACTTTTGAAATTTTGACCGGAAGTTGCCTTTTTTGATGACGTCATAAACACGCGATATCGGTAGTTTTTCGAGAATATAATCTCAAGCATTCCATGAAGTCAAATAATACATGCATATTCGCAGAGAGGGCAAACAGACCTTTCGATTGGTATATAATTTTTTCATTTTTAATGAACGTTGAATTTTCACTAATGACGTCATCAGCTGCTACAGGCAACATGGTAACACTTTCCAAGTGCAGTGTAACTTTATCCAAGGACTGAAACAAGCAACGTAGACAAACTTTTGGGTGAAATATCCATATATGACTGCAAAAGGGGCAACACGACCTTGCCATTTCGAATTTTTTCATATTTTTTAAATACAGTATAATTTTTCATATGTGACGTCATCAGATTTAAAGGCATTATAAGTAGTATGCGCTTCTATGTAGACAAGGAAACACAGACGGTTACCCGGCCCTCTTTGAGAGCTTTGACGCGAAGTTAAGGTATGATTGGTTAAATATGGAATATTGGAGTGCTGGAATTTTGGAATTGTGGAATGTGAATTGTGGAATGTAGAACGCTAAATAGGAAAATGTTGGTTGCCAAAAAGATTCTTGTATTGTCTGTAATAATTTTATATGGCAATTCATATGGCAAGTTTTGTATCACCAAAAGGCTTTTTATAACTAAACTAACCTTTGAATTATGGAATCTTTGAATTATGGAACATTGCGATGGGAACGTTTTACATTCATATACAGTATAAGGGTGCTTCTTGCGTCAAACTGCAATGAAATTAGTCGAATACCGATCTAAACTATATAGCCATATCACTTAAAGACTGTTTAAAGTCATTATCAAATATATTTTTTGGTCCTTTCCTTCCTATCTCGTAGCTGCTACAACCTATTTCTTCTAGTCTGCAACTGCAATTTACAGTCTGCAAGGGAAGCAATTTGTATCCGATTTACAGTTTGGTCTGAATTAAATTATTTATTTTCATAGAAAAGGCATCTGACTACTTTTAAATAAGCGGGGTTTGTTATATATTTTTGTCAAAGAAACACTACAGTACTCACCTTTGTCCAAAATTTAGATCTAGTTGTTGCTACATGGGGCATATAAACAACTAATTGAAGACAGGGTCAATTAATCAACGCCTGTAATACTCATTATTTGAATGAGAACGGAGCACATGCAGAAAAGCTCTTGTTGCTGGAGTTTAATTTCATCAACAAACGAAAGTGACTGCCTTAGTGCGAAAGTGACGGTTATAGTGACTTTACCCAAAACCCCTCCCTTTTCTGATTTTTTAGTATCCAAATTCTTTCAGCAGTGATTTTCCGCAAAAAATTCGGCATTGACGGATACCAGGGGGGGTGCGAAGCCAGAAAGCGCATGCGTACTTCACAACTTTTTTAGAAGCAACTGATGGCCGATTTTCGCTGAATTCGCGATGAGTTTTCTGAAGGTAAGTTTATCTTTTAATTTGTTAAAAAAATTTCCTTCAACGTCTTTTTTAACTTTCTTTAACCTTCTTGATAAGTTACATCTCATTAGTTTATTTTTTACGATTTTCTTTTTGCGAGAAAATGAACTTTTATTGTCAAGCTTTTGGGCCTATTTTTGACTTAATGCCAAAATTGCAAACTTTGAAGACAGCTTATTGCCTTACGTTTGGGGATTAGTTTTTGTTTAAGGTTGAAATAAGTAGAGCAGACATCGAACTTTAAGAAAGTTTCACTGGTCCCCACTGGTCCCCACGGTTAAGAGTAGAAATAATCTTCTGAAGAAAAGTTGTTTCGCGGCATTTAGCGCGCCATTTTAAGTCACTCATTTCATTGTGTTTGTTGAAATTTCACGGGAGTTCATCTCTCAACTTTATTTTTTGAACTTTTTACCGACTGCCACTGCTACCATTAAGGGAACGCCAATCCAAACGGAATACTTACTTTTCCAAGCAACAGTTTTTTGGTTAGAAAAATCAAAATAAGTATATTTTTACAGTGGTTGAGGGCTGAGGCACACGCTCAGCCCCGTAGTTACCCTATTTGACAGAAGAAAATGGTAGTTTTTTTACATTTTGACTTGTTCTTTAATAGATTTGTCTATAGAATCTCCCATGTTATTTTGTTAGCTCTGCACCACTTGATTTTGATACTATTGTTTTGTCATTTTCTTATTACTAGCCACCCCTATCTTTATCTGTTACTGATGGCCTGTTCATAAGGTGGTCATATTAATGTAAAATATGTCACTTCAATTATTTCCATTTCAAGAATATCAGAAATATGTATTAATTTTGGTGAAACTTTTCTAAATCAACCTATACCCATGTCCTAACTTCATGTTTTATTGCCTTTTGACAGGCCTCTATCTTGTTGTGAAGACTTTGCTGCTGATAAATAAATAATGGATTATGCCTGTCCAAATCACTTCGTGTCCAAAATTTTACTCTGTTTTGCTGGTCTTATGTTTTGACTTCCATGATTCAACTTCTTGCTTATTTGCAAATAAGAACCCCAGTTTGTTCAGGGGTAGTTGTTGGTTGCTTGCTGTTGAAGGGATTTGACATTGAAAAAGAATCGGAGAGCTACCATTCTGGGTTTTTACAAAAATTGCTACTCCAGACTCAAAAGTGATTACTTTTGATCTAAATAAGCCAGTGTTCATTTAATCAAGAAATTGTAAGACCTAATCTATAGATATTGATACCTTATGCCCCCTGATGCTTATTCATAGAAGAAATATTGTGAGTTGATCCTATCAATGACACATGTATTCTATTTATAATTTTAATATTCTAATCAAAAAGTACTGAAAAAATTCTGAAGTCTTTTCCTTGCTTTATCTGAACTGATAAAACCTCATAGTCTCAGGCATTTCAAGTCATCTTTAGGATAACCAACTTATGAATAGGTTGATAAAAGATGGATTTGATTGTGCCTGAAATGTTATTTCACTACATGACACTTCACTACAGGCTCTGAAGAAGCTTTGTTTAGCAAAGTGAGATAGAAGCAAAAATATTGATCACAACTTTTGCTGTTTTGTTTTTGTTGGTGTTTTATTTGGCATTTATCTCTTCCCGCACCGCAAGAAGCTCTTCTTACATGCTGAATGAATGAAATGATTGTTACGAGTTGTTTCGAAATCAAACTGAAAGCGTGAGACAAATCACAAAAAGTTAAAGTCTGTTAAACGCCAAGAAGAAGTAGAAGTACGAACGATGTAAATAGGCCTAGGCCTTCAAGTACAAAAAAGTGGGCGGGGCCGGGACTTATCGGACGAAGCATCAACGTTAATTTTAACAGCAACTAAAGAATGAAAATTGTTCTTCTGCATCCTTTGCACCAGAATGTATATTTTTTGTCGTTTTTATCAGCTTTAGGAGCCAGAATCGGACCTATTTAATCCACGGCAAGCCAAATAATGTCTTTTTGATGCCTAGGCCAGACGTCCACACGCCATGTCAGCAATTCGAAACTGAAGCTTGAAGAGCAAAAATCGTTGCGGCACAATGCGCATGCGTGCCCTAGCTTCATACCCCCCCTGGACGGATACCTAGGCTAGTCTATACATACACGTGTAAAGTTGCTAAGTTTGTTTGTTATTCTTTTAAAGGGTTTAAATGAGGAATGGGTTTCTATGGAATCTACTGTCTTTGAAAGTATATTTTTCTATTTTTCCCAACCATTGTCCAAAAAATGCCTTTATAATTAAAAACGCTTTCAAACTTCCAACGGACGTTCCAAGGTTAGTTTAGTTATAAAAAGCCTTTTGGTGATACAAAACTTGCCATATGAATTGCCATATAAAATTATTACAGACAATACAAGAATTTTTTGGCAACCAACATTTTCCTATTTAACGTTCCACATTAAACAATTCACATTCCACAATTCCAAAATTCCAGCATTCCAAGATTCCATAGTTCACCAATCATACCTTAACTTCGCGAAACTTAGGTCTATTCCACGCTACTAGCACTTCAAAGTCTTTAAAGGTGGAATGTAAGTATTGAAAAGTCTATTACAACAATCTACACCATAAGGCGTCCCTAATGCACCCGTGCAGGTATCTATAGTGCAGTGGCTCTTTGCTGAAATACGATGTTTATGTCATGTACTATTTAGGCCTATTCCAGCCGGCCAACACTTCAAAGCTACCCCCCCCCGTCTTTCATGGTTGTAAACGAGTCTAGAAAAGTCTATTACAACAATGTACACCATAAGAGTCAACTACAACAATAAACGCCGTAAAGCGTCAATAATGAAATATGTCTTTCAAAATAAATTTACTATGATCGAGTCTCCACGTTGATATTTGGATCTTTTGGATAGAAATATTTATATGTATATAACTTGACAAAGCTTATTTTAAGAAAAGTTCAATCTAAGAGTCCAGAAGTCTTGTAGTTACATCTAAGAGTCCAGAAGTCTTATAGATATTTTTCTTGACCTGAAATAGTCTGCAAATTGATATTTTTGAGCGAAGCAAGCTCTGAGCTACAGGATTCCATTGCCACCGATCTCAGTCCTAATATTTCTGCTATTTCAAGTGTAAAGGATATGAAATTATCCACTTTGTTTTCCATAGCTGTTGATTTCGCTGGATCTATGATATAATGATGAATAGGGTGTTTCAGTTAATCTGTTCCACATAGCTGTACGGTAGAATAAGTATGACAACAATTCCAATACCTTTCATGGGCAGCTGTCTACTAAACAGCATTGTGTATAGCAGCATTTCATCTTGTTTGAAGACATGACTCGCATATGCTGTGGTCGTTTGGAATCTGTTATAGTGACCGGAGGGGTATTGACCGTAGATTTTTCCTAAAAAACAGGAAGGGTTTCCAAAAGCAAGGTCATAAATTTTTTTGCAAAGCAGCACTTGTTAGAGAAGGAATGGTTATGGTTCCAATGCACAACTGAGATGTTTTCAAGTAATATAACGTCAATTCCTTCTGTTATCCTAATTTCTAAGTGACATCGTTGTTGGTTAGTAGTGTTAAATAAGCAATTGATTTGGCTTATACTAACCATATTTTTGTTCATTTACTTAAACAAGAAACAAAAAAACATAAATATGTTATAAAAATATTTGTTTAGTCAATAAACAAAAATATGGTTAGTATAAGCCAAATTAATGTTCAATTACTTCTTCTGTTATCCTAAGTTAAAGAAATGGTTTCATACCTGTAACTCTGTGAATCTCTTTTCGTCTCTTAACACTACTCCCCCTACGGTTTCTATTTGCATTTCACCAGAAGAATCTGCAAGGAAAAGTTTTCATTAACAGGACATTTCGCGTTGCTGAATAAAAAATAGTACATGGAATAAACTCATTATTTTTTTGCAAAATAAATGCAAAAACGAAAACGCTTACCTGTATGTATGATTAGAAAGATGCTCTCCTTATCAGTTGTAACATTGGTGCTTCTCGTAATATGATTATTCTGGGAAGGAAGTAGAAATCAGATGGGTTTGCATGATCAGTTACAATGGAAATGAATTTGAGAATGAGAACGACGATAAATAATTAAGAATAAATAGCAAAAACAAAGCGAGGGAAATGCTAAAGGACAAAGGACAAAGGTGAACAGGGTAGGGAAAAGCACCTGAACGCCCAACACAGAAATATATCTTTTACCATGGAACTTGAGTCTGGCAACACCTTACCATTTCTTGATATTCTCATAACACGTAATGACAATTATAGTTTTTCCACCAATCTATTTCGTAAAAAGACATTCACTGGCCTGTACACCAACTTCGCTACTTTATCTCGGGGTAAATATAAAACTAACCTTGTAAAAGTTCTTATTTACCGTGCTTTTCATATCTGTTCCTCATATCATAACTTTCATTCTGAAATTACTCGCATCAAACATATTCTTCTACTTAATTGCTATCCTTCTAATCTTATCGACAGTGTCATTCGTAGGTTTCTTAATCTCAAATTTCAAAATAAACCCTCCCCTCGTCCTTCTGACGAGGAGAAAACTAAGCTCATTTTTTGTCTACCTTTTCTTGGTTCGTACAGTTAAAAGATCAAAACCCTATTATCTCGCCTTGTCAAGCAGTGCCATCCCCAAATCCAACTTAATGTTATTTTTACCTCCCCTAGGTGCATATCCTCTTTATTTCCCTTCAAAGACAGATTTCCTACCCAAATGTCCTCTATCGTCGTTTATAAATTTAAGTGTCCTGGCTGCAATGCCTCGTCTACGGGAAAACTTCCCGCCACCTTGCCATTCGATGTAGAGAACATCTGGGTGTTAATAAACATGTTGAAACAATGAAAGTTAATCCCTCAGCCATTTTAGATCATATCAGACAAACCGGCCATTCTGCGTCTCCTGATGATTTCTCTATTCTTAATAAATCTAGCAACTCTTTCGATCTCCTTATTCATGAAAGTCTCCTCATCCTGCACGATCGTCCATCCCTCAATTCCCAACAGTCCTCTATCCCCTTAGAATTGTTTTAATATTCAATGCTTTCTCTACCCTGTTCACCTTTGTCCCTTGTCCCTTAGCATTTCCCTCGCTTTGTTTTTGCTATTTACTCACTTTTCGTGTAAATTATTTTTTCTAGCATTCTATCTATTGTCATTATTACTATAAATTCTGATGTTGTAATTCTAATTTCACTTGGACTGACGATGAACCTGTGATAGGTTCGCAACGTTTCTTTTAACAATGGACTAGTCAACCTTGTTAATTTTTTTCCACTTACCGTTTATGTCGTTGGCTGGAATTGTCGAAATAATTAAAGTTTATGTCATCTTAAAAATCAATAAATGGATAATGCAATGTCTAAATTATTTATCGTCGTTCTCATTCTCAAATTCATTCGAAGTCTGCGTTTTCCTGCAAATGGAAATGAATTCCTTTTTATGATGGATTAGAATACTTACTTTTAGCCGCAGCCATGGATGATAAACAACTTGACAGGCAGTCCCGTGCAAATATCTGGTTGCTTCATGATCTTTTAGGTTGAATTCGCCTTTGACATTTGCCCCTAAAAGTTCAGGGAAGACAACCATGTAGAATAAATCGATACTGTTTAGCCCTCTGGTGTGTACCTTTCCAGTACTTACAGCATCCATTGCAATTGAGGTGACCATTTGAAAAAGTTCATCATAAAATTCTAGCTCTTCAACTCTCATAGAGATATGCAGCATTTCTTCTGTGTTTAATCACCGATAAGTATTGACATCAAAGCATAAAAAGCTTGCACCCTCTCACTGCTTAAAATATCCCGGTCTCCATCTCTAATCTTGTTTAAAATGCGAAGAACTTCGTTGGTGCTTGATTGCACCGTTGACTTATTCAAAGACGTCCAGAGCTGGACAATGTTACACAACAAAAAGTTGCAAAGCTGTGTTTCAAAATAAGTATCTTCATTTTCTTCGTCGGATATGTCTAGGTTGCAATTCTGGTCTTAAGCAAGATTCATTGTTGACGTCGTTCTTACTTTAACGGCATAACGCAAGTCTTCAAAGAAGTTTCCTTCTTCTCCGTCACATACCGTGATTTTTATGTTGATATTTACCGCCTTTTCGATGTTCTGCCACTTTCTTTTAACACCCTTTTGACTCTTTTTAGTTATATGTAGCCTGTTTGCGGGAGACGCTATAGCGTATTTTGCCACCCAGTAACGTGCATCTAAGAACTCTTTCTCTTTCCATATTTTTCTTGTCTCGAAGGGCATCAAATTTGCAGCATTGATGCATGCATATATTCCGCAACTGATTGCATCTGTTTGTCTGTCAATACTCGTTGGGGTAAGAAGAAGCCAGTCGTGAACTTTAAAATCTTGGTTTTTATCAACTGTTTTGATCGTGCACAAACCATGAAAGACGGGGGTAGCTTTGAAGTGTTGGCCAGGTGGAAAAGGCCTAAATAGTACACGACATAAACATCGTTTTTCAGCAAAGACCGACTGCACTATAGGAAGCTGCACTGATGCATTAGGGATGCGTTATGGTGTACATTGTTGTAATAGACTTTTCAATACTTACATTCCACCTTCAAAGACGAGGGGTAACTATGAAGTGTTAGTAGCGTGGAAAAGGCTTAAGTAGTACACGACATAGACATCGTTTTTTAGTAAAGACCGACTGCACTATAGATACCTGCACTGTTGCATTATGGACGCCTTATGGTGTAGTTTGTAGTAATAGACTTTTCAAGGCTTTCATGCTACCATCAAATACGAAGGGTAACTGTGAAGTTTTAGTAGCGTTGGATTGGCAAAATCTCAAAATCGTTTTTCAGAAAAATTTACAAAGGAAAGAAAATAAATTATGTCAAAAACAGGTAGGTATATTGTCAAAGACAGTTGTAATAGGACTTTGAAAGTTTTTTCTGTGAATTGTAGCAGCAGAGAGTCAGTATTGCGCAAAAATATTTTGAATGTGAATCTGATTGCGAGAGTGAATCTGAATCTGATTCTCTGGACATGGAAGTCCCCATCCACAACTAGTTAAGCACCGGCTCGCTCCTCTTCTCTTTGCACATGTTCGGACAACATGCCCTTTCTTCGCTACAAAAAAAGCATCGAACAGGACCAGGGGATCGCATCGGACGTGTTTGCTGGGGCTTCGCAGACTGTGAGATCGCGTCAATGAAGTTGGATTGTGTGTCACAAAGCCTCTCAACCATTTCTCTCAGGCCTTCGACTTCTGAATTGACTTGGGGTTGCTGGTGCTGTTGGAGTGGTTGCGAAGGCGGATTAACTCTACCAGGAAGCTCCTCCACGGGAGAACAGAGAGAAGGGTGCGGCAAATCTTCGAGCAGGCGGAAACCCTGGGTAAACGAGACCATGCTGTCCAACGAAGGTGTGGGATCATTTTCCAGCAGTTTGAATTGAATGGACTTCGGCAGACCTTTCATAAATTGTCGGCGAAGAAGTGCTGTGAAGGCTGTGTCTGATAAATTAGGCTCGGCGTTCCGCAATGCCTCTTTGAGACGCCACAAGAACAGGTCTGGGTCTTCCGCAGGACGAAGGCGTTGCTCTTCAAACTCGCGGTAATAACTTTCCCGTTTGATCGATGGAGAAAAACAGGCTTTCATGGCAATAGTTAGATGCTCATACGTGTCGGCTTGAGCGTCACCCTCGCGAGGTGCTCAACTTGCTCATTTTAATCCGTTTCTGTCATCAGAGATTAAAATGTTCGATGTTACACAGAAAACACGCCCTTTGATTGTTGGCTTACGTAACTTTAAATATGTTTATTCGCGCACCAAATGCAAAAGGAAGACAAATGATCCGTTTGTTTTTATCAGTTTTTATCAGTTATTTTCTGAATGCAGTAGAATTTTGTGGGGGAGGATGGGACTTAGGTAATCAGACTAAAGCTATTTTCTTAAGTGATAAAATCACAGAGTAATAAACAACATCAGACAGATGCGCCTTTCACGATGTTAGAACTGAAAAAAGTGCTAAAGGAACAAAAACTAGGTAAAAGTCTAGGAATAGACTCCTTAAACAATAAATTATTCGTAAAATCTGGAGCAGTTTTAAAAAAATCCGTACTAAAGGCAATCAATACTGCATTCACTTATTGTGAACCTCCAGATGAGTGGAAGAAACTTATAGTTAAAACGTTGTATAAGAAAAAAGGCAACAGGAAACATCTAAAAAACTGGCGGGGCATATTCCTCACCGTTAGTATAAGTAAATTTATGAAAAGTTAATGCTCAGAAGACATACAAATACAACAGAGAAAGGTTTCTCAGAAGCTGCTGCAGGAAGTCGAAAAAACAGATCAACGCTAGGTCATCTCTTTGTTTGGCAAGCAGTTAATGATTACTTTAAATATATATAGTTTAGCATTAACTCTGTATTCTTAGACCTTGAAAAAGCCTTTGACAAGTTATGGCTAAAGTCATGTATAATAGATCTATTTAGAAGTGGAGCTAGAGGTAAATTTCTAAGTAACATATATGAGCTAAATAAAGAAGGCTATATCAAAATCCAAACACCAAGTGGAATATCAGGCGAGGTAAAAATCTCAAAAAATCTAAAACAAGGTACAATTCTTGCTGCTCAAATATGTGCCAACCACATAGATAAAGGTATGCAAATAGTAAGTAATGAAAAGCTAGGCAACTATGGAAACATTGTTATCCCGCCACTGCTATACCAAAATGACATTCTGCTCATGTCAATATAAGGGAACAGAATGCAAGAAATGTTAGACTTTGCTGAAGAATTTCAAAAGAAAAATTTACTTAACTTTAATCCAGAGAAAAATTAACGTATGACTATGACTATATACTACAATAAAAAGAAACCACCTAACGAAAAAGAATTGATGTTTAATGGGAAAGGCATAAAAAGTGTGGACACATAACTATCTAGGGGACATAAAATGCTGTAAAGAAACTTTAGACAAATGTATAAATAAAGGGAAAAACTCAGCGATGGGAGTAATAAATGAAATTAAATTTCTCACTAAGAAACAGGAAATTATACAACATAGTCTGGAAATCAGCATTAATCTGATTGAGGCGTCACTGATACCAAAAATCCTGTACTCGTGTGAAACATGGACTAATATATATAAAACGCATATAAAAAAGCTTGAGAACATACAAAAGGATGCCATAACACTGATAAACGATATATATCTAAGTCCATACCGTACGATGGGTTAGTATACGAATGTGGACTTATGCCTATGGAATATAAGTGGAAGTCATTAATTAAAGAGAAGTTAAAGGAAAGACTAGAAGTAAACATAAAAAATACCAGAATGACTAAATTGAGATTCATTAAACAAAGTAAACTTGGAATAAAAAACTATATTAAACACAAAGACGGAATTTCAATGCTAAGTAAAAATTAAATATGATTAATATGAAAGCAAATTATAAAGCAAAGGATAACGACTCTCTATGCAGAAGATGTGGAACCCAAGAAGAAAAGATAGAGCACATGTGGGAATGCCCTTATTTCTCAAATGAATGTACAACAAAAATATGTTGCATGGAAAAAACGATGCGAAAACGATAATCAAAATTAGCAGGGACGTCCAGAAATTCTTGGATTACCCATGCTGATTCTTGCTGGTGATACCCACATACAGGTGCTGTTCCGTGAATGGAGGCCTGGCCCCTACTTTTCTTTACTTTTCTTTAATTTACTTTACCTTTAAAATTCGTGGAATACCTAGGAATATGTGTTTGGGGTTTAAAATGACAGAGCAATTGTTACTGGTCGATGTTTAACGGTTGGTAGTATTTTCAGGGGTTCACCCAATAGTCACGTAGTTTTTCTGTTCGAAAGTACTTGAGAATTTATGGAAAAAGACTTTATCACCAAATAACCCTGTACCATACAGTTTTTTTGATACAGGGAGAAAATACAAGGCTAGTGCTGATAAAACAATGTCATCAGGCATTAAGTTAATTAGGTGTTACTGCTTCAATGTTTGAGCAAATTTCTGTACGCTGCACATTCCAGTCCGTGCACCCAGCAGAGAAAAGTTGAGCAAAGTTTAACTGTACATGTCAACTTAATATTGGGCTGAAATGCAAAAGCTACCACAAACGCATTCAAGGGTGTATGATTCATTTTGGTGAGTCTGATTTTCTGTAATATTTTTCTTCGTTTTCATTTTACTCATACTTGAGTAGCTCGCCGTCTTGCATTTTTGGTGTATAGTGCATGCTAGCTATTTATATAATCATGAAATAATCATGAATAGCTCTAAGCTCTCTTTCTTTAAGAATTTAATGACACGTTAGTACAGATGAATTACTTCATGTGTTCTTTCATCCCTAGTGATGGCAACTTCGCAGTTCGACGCAAGCAAGGTAAATTTAATTCAATGCCGTCTCAACCAGTGTATTAAGCAGACAATCAACAGGCAGCAAAAGTGTCCAGGTGATATAAAAGGGTAGAGCACATCAGCTGGAACTATCAAAAGATGGGTGCTCACCAGTCATTGTGCGGCTAGGAGCATGGAAAAATTGGAAAGTCTCGTTGGACTTGAAGAACAGCTTTCTGTAACAAAGGACATTGGGAAAGCTCGCATACCGTCTTACAAAAGAGCAATAAGTTAGAAATATGAAATTCTTAAGTCATTGGGAAACCCATTCAATGGCAACCTTGTCTCTGCATAATATCTCATCTGGCGTGTAAGCTCACGAAGAAGTCAAGGAAGACCTTCTCAACGCCCATGCCCTTGTAATAGAAGCTTCAAAGTCAATTATTCATGATCGAAAACAACAAAACTTCATTTTACAAGCCAAAACATTCGCTACCATGAAAGCGGAGAAGATTTGTAAAATAAAAAAGAAAGCAATTACAATAAGTGCATAGAGAAGTATGTTTGCAAAACTGGAAGTCATCAGCGAGAAAGGCAATCAGTCAGTATGAAAGAGATTCTCAAGTACTCGCTTGGTCCAATTCCATGGTCTCTTGCACTACCAGATGGTGACTTCGTTAAAACAGTCACATCCAAGCAGCTCAACATCATAGAAGCTGACGTTGATACTATTTCCTCTGCCCCAGAAGGTGTGTTTTTATGTACGATGGCATGGTTTTATTGCAACAACTAGACAGCGTTCAGCTAGATACAGTTGGTGATATATCGGAGCACATTCTGAAATAGATACTGACTAACAAGGCTGAGCTTTTTTATTTTGTGACTGACCAGTACAAAGAAAATTCTGTGAAGGGGCTAGAGAGAGCGAAAAGAGCTTCGTCTGGCACAATTCGTATCAATATTGAAAGACCAGAGCAAAAGAGACCAAAACAATTCAAAAAGTTTCTTGGCGATCCTAAGAACAAAGTCGATCTGGTACGATATCTGATAAATTACTGGAGTCACCCTTCTCGTCATGTTAACAAATTAAAACAGCGCCACACTTGCGCAACAGTCGAGGACAAATGTTACCATATTTGTGTGGAGGAAGATAGTGTTGTCATGTCGGAGTTAGAAGATTTCAGATGCAGCCAAGAGGAGGCAGACATCAAAATGCTATTTTACTGCAACATGCCAGTAGCATGGGGTTCTGAAATGCAGTACGTGTTACCGTTGATAGCGACGTGCCAATCTATTCAATACATTTCTTGGCAAAGCTTGACATACGGTTATAAGTACAGATTGGAACAAACAATAAAACAAGAATTCTTTATATAACTGCTATCAGTAAAAAGATCGGTGAATATTTAACAGAGTGTCTTCCCGCTATCCACTGCTTCACTGGATGTGACTGTACGAGCGCGTTTCATGGTGCTTTTAAGATTTTAGAGAAAAGTTAAAGGTTCCAAGAGGTTTTTCGCATTGATTGGAGACACCTTCGATTTCAACACGGATCTCTTCAAAGTAACACAAGAGTTCGTTTGCAGATTGTACAGTCAGAGGAAAATAAATGACGTTGAGGCAAGGTATGCAAAATTCTGCAATAGTAAAGGGAAAGTTGCAGAGCCACAGCAGCTGCCACCAACTTCAGACGAGCTTTTTATGCACTACCAATGCGTTTCATACTCAACTGCTATACTTAAAGGAAGGCTACAAAGTTCGCCAGTTGTACCTTCGCCAGATGGGTATGGCTGGAAAATACTACCTCGTAACATGCTGGAAGTTACATGGATGACAAAAAAACCTGCACCCGAGTCCATTCTAGAGCTTGTATCTTGTGACTGCAAAAAGTCAAACTGCAAAGACCACCATTGTGTCTGCAAGTCTTATGGGTTAAGAGGCACAGATTTATGTGGATGTATTCAATGTGACAACGTCGCAAATAATGAAGATGAAGACTGAGCAATGGAGCTACGAAGATGAAGCAGTTGGCGATTCTGATGAAGACTCAGATACTCTACGCGATTTAACCAAAGATGGAACAGATTTTGAGTGTTCTTTGATTTTATACAACTTGCTTAATTGTCGTGGTAATTTTTAGGCTTAGATACATGCTTATCATATACCGCATTTCTTTGAATTAGCGCCCGGGGCAGTTAACTGAAGTCTCGATTTTAAAGGGGACGTTTATTTAATGGGGAGCGTATTCCACCAGGGCGTGCGCTTTATGTATTCGAAGAAATGCAGTAACCCACTTAAGACAAACTGTAAACCTTCTTTTAAATTGCCAATTAGCTTCGCCCTCCCACATGCCGCAGTATCAACGGATACTATTTCTCGATGGTGTCGAAATGTACTCTCGAGAGCTGGAATAGATATACAAAAATATACTACTTGTAGTACACGTGCCTCTAATATACCAATATAGGAACGCAAAACGCGTAACAAAAGGCAAACCACTAATGGATCCTTAACTCTTTGAAAGTTTGTGCTATTGGCATTGAAATGGCAATTATCATCAGATGGTAAACAGCATAAAGGTTCAGTGACTGAGTGACTCAGTTGCAGACCATTTGTTTTTTCCAGCCGGCCTTTTCTCGATGAAGGGGGTTGCATCGATTGTTTGGCAATGTTCCCTGAATGAATTACATGATGAGGAATTCTTAATATTTCTGTGCGTGTGCCTGTGCACGTATGAAGAAGATATGACTCAGCAACTAAAGAGAGGCTGGCTTGTCAGTCATGCGTATGCAGCAAAAAAGCACGCATCAATGGGCAGATTTGCATCCAAACACGAACACGAACAGGTCTACTTAAGTTAGTCGTAACACTGGCACCGGCCGTAAACATTACATGTTGATTACATATACGGGAGACCGCTATGTAAATTTTGGTTCAAGGTGAGTTTGCTTAAGTCGGAACGGGCTTCCTCAGCAAATAGGCTTGCCAGGCTGCCTGGGTCTTACCAAGCTTAATGGCAAATTTTGCCAAGAGATAGCTCAAACCTTGTGCAAACAACAATCTCATAAAAGTAAGGACAAGCTTTTTACAACAACAACCTAGTATGATGAAGACTGTCATCATCATCTTCTTCATCATGATCATCATCATGATAATGATCATTATCATCATAATCATTATCAACATCATCATCATCATTATCCTAATCTTCAACATCATCAGCATCATCATCATCTTTCCATGCCAATCATCTTCATTCGAGGCTGCTTTATCCAGTCGCATATGCGCATCCTCTGCGGCATTTATAGCGCACCAGCATAACAGCATTCTTCGTACATAGCGACAGGGTCCCTGTGTTTTCTATCAATATGATGCATCATGAATATAACTACGGCATATGTATTATCTTATTCCCTGCGTTGTTACCTGCAAGACTGTGTTGCCTGACAGGGCACTACTTGCATTACTGGCAAGTGTCTCAAGGACAGCTCTAAAATCTCGTACAGCTCTGTAGGGAGCTGGGCCGAGGACGAAATATAATTCGAAAATCAAACGATACTTACCTGTAAGTTGAAGTTTGATTAAGATTTTGTGAGTCATCGACCGCGACTGGAGGTACGCATCGTTTGATTTTCGAATTATATCTAACAAAGCTGGAGAATGAATTTAACTGAAAAGTGAGTGGTCTTGAAAATGTTTTGAAAGTTTCTATGCAAAATTGAATGCCTAATTCTCTTGTTAGACTTATTACCTGAGTCCCAGTTATCGCTCACCAGACCGAGACTACACCCAACCGAGATCGCTCAAACTGGGACTCATAATATTACCGACATTTTCTGGCACTGGCGGGAACAAAAATTGTTTCCCGTGGAAATGAGGCTGGTTCGTTGCATCGTCACAGCAAAATATACGAGCCCTATTCGGCAGCCGATTTAGTACTAAATGTCGCTAAAAGTTTGAAACAAATATCGAAAAAGCTGGGTTGGTAAGAGCTTTCTCCAAAACAAATAGTGAGTTGAGTTTTAATACAAAGAAAGATTGTTTTTTACGGCGTTTTAGACACGGTAAATTTAGGCCATTACAACCACTTAATGTTGACATCATTGTCACCATGGTAATTTGAAAACGAGGCAGAAAAAGTAAGTCCAGAAAGATAACCGTTCGATTATGAGTCGTAGTTTGAGCGTCCAGGCAATTCATTTCAATAGCGATAACTACGAATCATGTAATAAGTCTAACTTAGTAATATTTCTGTGCAGCGGAATCATTTTCGGGCATACTTAAAAGCTTTTTTCGTCTGACACTCCTCAGAGTATGAACGTCAGAAACAGACCGAAACAATAGACTAAGGCGGAATTTATACCCAGATGCGGCTCGAAATGCACCAATCAGAAAGAACGAAAAGCTGAATTGGCATTGTGTTTTAAACACCAATCAGCTGGTCGGATACAGCGGGAGGACCAATGAATTATTTGAAGAGTCCAAGTGAGAAAACGAACTCTTTCTGTCTACACAGAACCGGCCTTTTGGTTTTGATGTAGACAGATTCCAAAACCCCTAAGTGAAACAAAGATCTTGCTTTGCCAATGATTCTGAAAAATCCTCGCTGTAATTTTCCGCACAAATCGGGTTATCGAGTAGATGTTGTCCTATGGCAGAATCATGTTTAAGACTAGGTTGTTGTTTAGACCCACGGGTGGTTGCTCTCTTTGCCGAAAATTATGCAGACGAATGTTAGTAGGGACATGCTGCTTTATCCTATCACCTAATCTCTGGGAAGTACGACCTACGTACCTGGCATCACACCGGCACGAGAATTCATAAATGACCAAACTTTTTTGTGTGGTAGGTACGCAATCCTTTTGAATGGATGGTAGAACTTTCCGAGTGCCAAAACTAACCGAGGGTTGGCAGCAGCGAAGCACTTAGTAATGGCCTTTTAATTTGACTTTCGAATCGCAATGAGACGTTTCCTATCCAAGGCATTTTAGGTAAACAGGGCACTTTTGCGGACCATACTTTTATCAGCCGAAAAACTTGCGATCTTCTTGCGAAAACAATCCGAAATGACGTCCTCAGGGTAACCGTTTTCAATGAGAATAGACCGTATTTTATCCAATTCCGAATCAAGCCGAGATTTAGAGCAAATCATAAGTGCCCGATGAACTAGCGTGTTGATGAGGTTAATTTTCCTCTGTTTTGGACTAAAGGAATCCCACCGTGTATAGAGGCCGCTAAAGGTTGGTTTCCTATATATACTGGTGAGAAATCCAGTAGCAGAGTTTTCAACAAAGACGTCAAGAAACGGCAAAGAGTTGTTTTGCTCCTTTTCGAAAGTAAATTTGAGAGACGGATGCAAGGCGTTGAGTTTTTGGAGGAAAACGTTACAATCGGACTCTTTTTTGAAAATGGCGAAAGTGTCATCAACATATCGAAAATAAACCGGAGGTTTTGATGTGGAGCCGAAAAGTTGACCTTCGTAGAAACCAACAAAGATGTTTGCTAGCGCTGGTCCCAATGGGCTCCCCATGGCGACTCCGTCCCTCTGTCGGTACATCTCATTGTTGAAGCTGAACTCTACCGACCTGGTAGCAGACTCCATCAATTCGACAAATACCTCCTCAGGGAACGGCGGACTGACAAGTTCACCCCGGTATAGAGCTCTAGCGCAAATCCCGATAGTCTCATCCAAAGGTACAAGTCCGATTGTAACGTTTTCCTCCAAAAACTCAACGCCTTGCATCCGTCTCTCAAATTTACTTTCGAAAAGGAGCAAAACAACTCTTTGCCGTTTCTTGACGTCTTTGTTGAAAACTCTGCTACTGGATTTCTCACCAGTATATATAGGAAACCAACCTTTAGCGGCCTCTATACACGGTGGGATTCCTTTAGTCCAAAACAGAGGAAAATTAACCTCATCAACACGCTAGTTCATCGGGCACTTATGATTTGCTCTAAATCTCGGCTTGATTCGGAATTGGATAAAATACGGTCTATTCTCATTGAAAACGGTTACCCTGAGGACGTTATTTCGGATTGTTTTCGCAAGAAGATCGCAAGTTTTTCGGCTGATAAAAAGTATGGTCCGCAAAAGTGCCCTGTTTACCTAAAAATGCCTTGGATAGGAAACGTCTCATTGCGATTCGAAAGTCAAATTAAAAAGGCCATTACTAAGTGCTTCGCTGCTGCCAACCCTCGGTTAGTTTTTGGCACTCGGAAAGTTCTACCATCCATTCAAAAGGATTGCGTACCTACCACACAAAAAAGTTTGGTCATTTATGAATTCTCGTGCCGGTGTGATGCCAGGTACGTAGGTCGTACTTCCCAGAGATTAGGTGATAGGATAAAGCAGCATGTCCCTACTAACATTCGTCTGCATAATTTTCGGCAAAGAGAGCAACCACCCGTGGGTCTAAACAACAACCTAGTCTTAAACATGATTCTGCCATAGGACAACATCTACTCGATAACCCGATTTGTGCGGAAAATTACAGCGAGGATTTTTCAGAATCATTGGCAAAGCAAGATCTTTGTTTCACTTAGGGTTTTGGAATCTGTCTACATCAAAACCAAAAGGCCGGTTCTGTGTAGACAGAAAGAGTTCGTTTTCTCACTTGGACTCTTCAAATAATTCATTGGTCCTCCTGCTGTATCCGACCAGCTGATTGGTGTTTAAAACACAATGCCAATTCAGCTTTTCGCTCTTTCTGATTGGTGCATTTCGAGCCGCATCTGGGTATAAATTCCGCCTTAGTCTATTGTTTCGGTCTGTTTCTGACGTTCATACTCTGAGGAGTGTCAGACGAAAAAGCTTTTAAGTATGCCCGAAAATGATTCCGCTATTCATCGCAATTTTGAAGTTTTGTACAACTCAAAGACTATTCTGGAGCAAATTATTCTACAAGATGCAAATGAAGAAAAATAAAAATAGAATTAAGATAGAATAGCATACCTCATACAAGCTGCATATTTGTTGATCAGGTGAAGGAACAAATGTTTGGTTAACATAGAGGAACTAAAAAACAAATGACAATGAGCACTCAGCAGCTGAATTTTATCATGATAAATGTGTGTCGGAACCACCCTAATGGTAATGTCTGCGCAGGATTGTAGAGGATGTGTGGTAATATGGAGGGATTTTTGCATTATGTTGGAGTCTTTCAGTAATGTGAAGGGATATCTTCAGTAATGTGGAGGGATATCATCAGTGATGTGGTGGGATATCATCAGTAATATGGAAGATGTTCAGTAATGTGGAGGAATATCTTTCTGTAATGCGTGGTTGATGCGGAGTAATGCGGATGGGTTTTCATGAAGTAATGTGGAAGACTATAATCAGTGATGTGGAGGGATATCATCAGTAATATGGAAGATGTTCAGCAATGTGGAAGAATATCTTTCTGTAATGTGGTTGATGCGGAGTAATGCGGATGGGTTTTCTTGAAGTAATGTGGAGGACTATAATCAGTGATGTGGAGGAATATCATCAGTAATATGGAAGATGTTCAGTAATGTGGAGGAATATCTTTCTGTAATGCGTGGTTGATGCGGAGTAATGCGGATTGGTTTTCTTGAAGTAATGTGGAGGACTATAATCAGTGATGTGGAGAGATATCATCAGTAATATGGAAGATGTTCAGTAATGTGGAGGAATATATTTCTGTAATGTGGTTGATGCGGAGTAATGCGGATGGGTTTTCTTGAAGTAATGTGGAGGACTATAATCAGTGATGTGGAGGAATATCATCAGTAATATGGAAGATGTTCAGTAATGTGGAGGAATATCTTTCTGTAATGCGTGGTTGATGCGGAGTAATGCGGATTGGTTTTCTTGAAGTAATGTGGAGGACTATAATCAGTGATGTGGAGGGATATCATCAGTAATATGGAAGATGTTCAGTAATGTGGAGGAATATATTTCTGTAATGTGGTTGAGGCAGAGTAATGCGGATGGGTTTTCTTGAAGTAATGTGGAGGACTATAATCAGTGATGTGGAGGGATATCATCAGTAATATGGAAGATGTTCAGTAATGTGGAGGAATATCTTTCTGTAATGTGGTTGATGCGGAGTAATGCGGATGGGTTTTCTTGAAGTAATGTGGAGGACTATAATCAGTGATGTGGTGGGATATAATCTGTAATGTGGAAGATGTTCAGCAATGTGGAGGAATATCTTTCTGTAATGTAGTTGATGCGGAGTAATGCGGATGGGTTTTCTTGAAGAAATGTGGAGGACTATAATCAGTGATGTGGAGGGATATCATCAGTAATATGGAAGATGTTCAGTAATGTGGAGGAATATCTTTCTGTAATGCGTGGTTGATGCGGAGTAATGCGGATTGGTTTTCTTGAAGTAATGTGGAGGGCTATAATCAGTGATGTGGAGGGATATCATCAGTAATATGGAAGATGTTCAGTAATGTGGAGGAATATCTTTCTGTAATGCGTGGTTGATGCGGAGTAATGCGGATTGGTTTTCTTGAAGTAAGAAATTTCAAGAGAAAAACGACAACTTTTAAACGGCAAAACATGTTTCGAAAATTCTATGTTCATCTTCAGTTGCAAAAATTGTTATAAGCTAATCAAGATATTACAAGGGTTAAATAGAGCTATAAAATATTACATAACTTAATAACACACGTGAGGTAAATAATCAAATCGGTAACATTAAAGGTAAATAAAACGTACAAATGGGAATAAGTAAATAATAACGAATGAAAAAAAAAAAAAAATAAAAATAAAAAAAAAAATAAAAGTAATTAAAAAGAAAGATTCAATTTGTAATGATAAAGTTGTTTGTTAAGCGTAGGTTTGACCCAAGAGATATGTAGCGCTTCCTTGATCTTAAGACAAAAGCTGCTATTAGCGCTGTCAAGAATAGAGAAACTATCCTCAGAGCAAAGAGGGCGGCAGGAAGGGGACTCATTAAGGTGTTTAAAAATATGTGAGTTTTTGTCTGTGACCAAATGCTCCCGAATTCGTGTTGAAAGATGTCGAGAAGTTTCACCGACATAAGATGCGGAACATCCGCCACAAAGAAATTGGTAAACAACACGAGCCCGAAAGCACTTAGGCACAGAATCTTTAACCCCGAACATGGAGCGTAATTTAAAAGAATTGAAAACAAGCTTGATATATATATCTTAACAGTATTTTTTAGCCAAGTACTTTATTTTACGTTGAGTTAAAACCGAAAACCTACCAATGTAAGGAAGTTTATAGTAACAAGCACGATTAGTTTCCCTATCATTAGTACCATGGTTATCAACTAAGGGTGGAGATCTAACTTTGTTTAAATAATTACGAATAACGTTGTTAATAAGGTAAGTGGGGTAAAGATTTTTATTTAAAATTAAAGTTAGTTGCTTAATGTCGTTATCAAAACCAAGCCAGGTGTTATTAATCTTATAGGCCCTATCAACTAGAGTCCTAATTAAACCTATTTTATACGAAAACGAAGTGAAGCTGAAAAAGTTAGTGAGTAAACCTGTGTAAGCTTTTTTACGGTAAACTGAAGTTATGGGGGTCTGGTGATTACCTTTATCAATTAATATATCTAAAAAAGGAAGTTTATTGTTATTTTCCTGTTCCATAGTAAATTTAATATTAGGGTGTTGTTGATTAATGAAGTTAAAGAATTTAAGGGCATCATCTTTATTTTTAAACAGACAGAAAGTATCGTCAACATAGCGACGGTAAAATAAAACCTCAGAAGCGTTAAATTGTTCTAACCAAATCTTTTCATGATGTCCCATGAAGAGATTAGCTAGAACAGGGGCAAGTAACGAATTGCAAAACTTTCAATGTCTTCCCGAAATTCATCTGGTCACAGACAAAAACTCACATATTTTTAAACACCTTAATGAGTCCCCTTCTTGCCGCCCTCTTTGCTCTGAGGATAGTTTCTCTATTCTTGACAGCGCTAATAGCAGCTATTGTCTTAAGATCAAGGAAGCGCTACATATCTCTTGGGTCAAACCTACGCTTAACAAACAACTTTATCATTACAAATTGAATCTTTCTTTTTAATTACTTTTATTTTTTTTTATTTTTTTTTTTTCATTCGTTATTATTTACTTATTCCCATTTGTACGTTTCATTTACCTTTAATGTTACCGATTTGATTATTTACCTCACGTGTGTTATTAAGTTATGTAATATTTTATAGCTCTATTTAACCCTTGTAATATCTTGATTAGCTTATAACAATTTTTGCAACTGAAGATGAACATAGAATGTTCGAAACATGTTTTGCCGTTTAAAAGTTGTCGTTTTTCTCTTGAAATTTCTTACTTTTCTTGAAGTAATGTGGAGGACTATAATCAGTGATGTGGAGGGACATCATCAGTAATATGGAAGATGTTCAGTAATGTGGAGGAATATCTTTCTGTAATGTGGTTGATGCGGAGTAATGCGGATGGGTTTTCTTGAAGTAATGTGGAGGACTATCATCAGTGATGTGGTGGGATATCATCAGTAATGTGGAGAATGTTCAGTAATGTGGAGGAATATCTTTCTGTAATGTGGTTGATGCGGAGTAATGCGGATGGGTTTTCTTGAAGTAATGTGGAGGACTATAATCAGTGATGTGGAGGAATATCATCAGTAATATGGAAGATGTTCAGTAATGTGGAGGAATATCTTTCTGTAATGCGTGGTTGATGCGGAGTAATGCGGATTGGTTTTCTTGAAGTAATGTGGAAGACCATAATCAGTGATGTGGAGGGACATCATCAGTAATATGGAAGATGTTCAGCAATGTGGAGGAATATCTTTCTGTAATGTGGTTGATGCGGAGTAATGCGGATGGGTTTTCTTGAAGTAATGTGGAGGACTATAATCAGTGATGTTGTGGGATATAATCTGTAATGTGGAAGATGTTCAGCAATGTGGAGGAATATCTTTCTGTAATGTGGTTGATGCGGAGTAATGCGGATGGGTTTTCTTGAAGTAATGTGGAGGACTATAATCAGTGATGTGGAGGAATATCATCAGTAATATGGAAGATGTTCAGTAATGTGGAGGAATATCTTTCTGTAATGCGTGGTTGATGCGGAGTAATGCGGATTGGTTTTCTTGAAGTAATGTGGAAGACCATAATCAGTGATGTGGAGGGACATCATCAGTAATATGGAAGATGTTCGGCAATGTGGAGGAATATCTTTCTGTAATGTAGTTGATGCGGAGTAATGCGGATGGGTTTTCTTGAAGAAATGTGGAGGACTATAATCAGTGATGTGGAGGGATATCATCAGTAATATGGAAGATGTTCAGTAATGTGGAGGAATATCTTTCTGTAATGCGTGGTTGATGCGGAGTAATGCGGATTGGTTTTCTTGAAGTAATGTGGAGGACTATAATCAGTGATGTGGAGGGATATCATCAGTAATATGGAAGATGTTCAGTAATGTGGAGGAATATCTTTCTGTAATGTGGTTGAGGCAGAGTAATGCGGATGGGTTTTCTTGAAGTAATGTGGAGGACTATAATCAGTGATGTGGAAGGATATCATCAGTAATATGGAAGATGTTCAGTAATGTGGAGGAATATCTTTCTGTAATGTGGTTGATGCGGAGTAATGCGGATGGGTTTTCTTGAAGTAATGTGGAGGACTATAATCAGTGATGTGGTGGGATATAATCTGTAATGTGGAAGATGTTCAGCAATGTGGAGGAATATCTTTCTGTAATGTAGTTGATGCGGAGTAATGCGGATGGGTTTTCTTGAAGAAATGTGGAGGACTATAATCAGTGATGTGGAGGGATATCATCAGTAATATGGAAGATGTTCAGTAATGTGGAGGAATATCTTTCTGTAATGCGTGGTTGATGCGGAGTAATGCGGATTGGTTTTCTTGAAGTAATGTGGAGGACTATAATCAGTGATGTGGAGGGACATCATCAGTAATATGGAAGATGTTCAGTAAGTAATGTGGAGGAATATCTTTCTGTAATGTGGTTGATGCGGAGTAATGCGGATGGGTTTTCTTGAAGTAATGTGGAGGACTATCATCAGTGATGTGGTGGGATATCATCAGTAATGTGGAGAATGTTCAGTAATGTGGAGGAATATCTTTCTGTAATGTGGTTGATGCGGAGTAATGCGGATGGGTTTTCTTGAAGTAATGTGGAGGACTATAATCAGTGATGTGGAGGAATATCATCAGTAATATGGAAGATGTTCAGTAATGTGGAGGAATATCTTTCTGTAATGCGTGGTTGATGCGGAGTAATGCGGATGGGTTTTCATGAAGTAATGTGGAAGACTATAATCAGTGATGTGGAGGGATATCATCAGTAATATGGAAGATGTTCAGTAATGTGGAGGAATATCTTTCTGTAATGCGTGGTTGATGCGGAGTAATGCGGATTGGTTTTCTTGAAGTAATGTGGAGGACTATAATCAGTGATGTTGAGGGATATCATCAGTAATCTGGAAGATGTTCAGTAATGTGGAGGAATATCTTTCTGTAATGTGGTTGAGGCAGAGTAATGCGGATGGGTTTTCTTGAAGTAATGTGGAGGACTATAATCAGTGATGTGGAAGGATATCATCAGTAATATGGAAGATGTTCAGTAATGTGGAGGAATATCTTTCTGTAATGTGGTTGATGCGGAGTAATGCGGATGGGTTTTCTTGAAGTAATGTGGAGGACTATAATCAGTGATGTGGTGGGATATAATCTGTAATGTGGAAGATGTTCAGCAATGTGGAGGAATATCTTTCTGTAATGTAGTTGATGCGGAGTTTGGCCTAAGTCGCCCTATTTGAGGGCCCTATGGTGATCTCCTGTTAACACCGTAGCTTTACGAAAGCTACGCCCTGTGGTACGAAAAAGAAAAAAATTTTCCTGCGGCTCCATAGCTTCTTTTGCTTGTTTCATGGTCTCTGCGGAGGCACATTTCACAATTTTGTTTGCCCTCAATCAGGGCGACTTCAAGAAATTTAGGCCGTCGCGACCACTTAGTCTTTGCGCTCCTCGTCACGGAAGATGAGTTGAAAGATATCAAATATAATTTATTTCAACAACAATTAAGAGTTCAGGAACAGAATCATGATGAGTTTATTTTTCTAACTTTCTTCGTCCAGCTGAAATTCTTGACTAATGTAACAATACCCTCAACCAGGGCGACACCCTCTACCTGGAGTTGTAAACTACTTCGCGAACAATCGAATAAAATGGGAATACATACTTGCAAGAGCCCTGTGGTGGGGTGGATTTTACGAAAGACTCGTAAAAGTGTAAAATCTTGTTTGAAAAAGGTCGTTGGTAACGCGAAACTGACATCTGACGAACTACACACTACCATCGTAGAGATTGAAGCAGTTATAAACTCAAGACCTTTGACTCATATTTATACAGATGACATAGAGGATCCCTTGACACCTTCTCATCTAGTCATTGGAAAAAGATTGATAACTGTTCCACATTATAACTGTGATAGATCTGAAGAAACTGAAGATCCAGATTATAATCTTCGAGAGAACATGCATCGTCGAGCGAAATACCTGAGTTCCTTGTTAAATCATTTTCGAAATAGATGGAAGATAGAATATTTATCAGATCTACGAGAACAACAAAGAAATGTTTCCAGTAAACTTCGTGATCCCTTAATCAAAGAAGGAGATATTGTTACTGTAAAGGATGAAAATTCTTCGAATCGTAATTTTGTGGAAATTGGGACGCATTGAAACGTTAATAGCTGGAAAAGATGCTGAAATAAGAGGTGCGAAAGTAATGCTGGCTAATCGAAATGTAATCTCAAGGCCATTACAGAAACTGTTTCCGTTGGAGGTGAATATGAAGAAACAATCAGTATCAGATGCAGATAGTAATCGAAAAGATGAAGAAGCAATCACAAACTCTGAACGACGCATTAGAAGAACTGCTGCAGTTGTAGCTGATGCGAAAAGACAATTAGTTGATCAGTTATTCTCAGAAGACATATAAACTTATAGCTTAGCTTATAACTGATCAACTGATCAAGGGGGGAGTGTAAAGACTTTAGTTGAATTGAATATTTTAACCTCGTTTATGTTAAGTGTTTATCACGTGGATGTCTTGTGTGTCATGTGTTGTGTCGTTGTAGTTTTTTTTTTTTTTTTGGTTGAAAATTGTTGATCTATGAAGCTGACTAGAATCTTAGAACCTAGAACTCTTGAAGAATCTCTTGAACTTGAACGTATAACTCTTAGAAGAACTAAAGAATCTACTCTATGAAGTATTCTCAGGTGATATTGGTGATATTCGTATTGAATAGCGGAATCATTTTCGGGCATACTTAAAGCTTTTTCGTCTGACACTCCTCAGAGTATGAACGTCAGAAACAGACCGAAACAATAGACTAAGGCGGAATTTATACCCAGATGCGGCTCGAAATGCACCAATCAGAAAGAACGAAAAGCTGAATTGGCATTGTGTTTTAAACACCAATCAGCTGGTCGGATACAGCAGGAGGACCAATGAATTATTTGAAGAGTCCAAGTGAGAAAACGAACTCTTTCTGTCTACACAGAACCGGCCTTTTGGTTTTGATGTAGACAGATTCCAAAACTCTAAGTGAAACAAAGATCTTGCTTTGCCAATGATTCTGAAAAAGGATTTTTTCAGAATCTTTGGCAAAGTAATCTTTGTTTCATTTCGAATCGCGAATCTGGGTATCAAGACGTTCTATCAAGGCATTTTTGTAAACAGGGCACTTTTGCGGACCATACTTTTATCAGCCGAAAAATTCATTGGATCTTCTTGCTGAAAACAATCCGAAATGACGTCCTCATTGGTAACCGTTTTCAATGAGAATAGACCGTATTTTATCCAATTCCGAATCAAGCTGAGATTTGGAGCAAATCATAAGTGCCCGATGAACTAGCGTGTTGATGAGGTTAATTTTCCTCTGTTTTGGACTAAAGGAGTCCCACCGTGTATAGAGGCCGCTAAAGGTTGGTTTCCTATATATACTGGTGAGAAATCCAGTAGCAGTGTTTTCAACAAAGACGTCGAGAAACGGCAAAGAGTTGTTTTGCTCATTTTCGAAAGTAAATTTTAGAGACGGATGCAAGGCGTTGAGTTTTTGGAGGAAAACGTTACAATCGGACTCAACAAAGATGTTAGCTAGCGCTGGTCCCAAAGGACTGCCGGCTGCCCATTGCTACACCGTCCTTTTTTCGGTACATTTCATTGTTGAAGCTGAACTCCACCAACCTGGTGGAAGACACCATCAATTCGACAAATACCTCTTCGGGGAAATTACAGCGAGGATTTTTCAGAATCATTGGCAAAGCAAGATCTTTGTTTCACTTAGGGGTTTTGGAATTTGTCTACATCAGTAATATGGAAGATGTTCAGTAATGTGGAGGAATATCTTTCTGTAATGTGGTTGATGCGGAGTAATGCGGATTGGTTTTCTTGAAGTAATGTGGAGGACTATAATCAGTGATGTGGTGGGATATAATCTGTAATGTGGAAGATTTTTTTTTTTTAAAAAAAATGCGGAGTAATGCGGATGGGTTTTCTTGAAGTAATGTGGAGGACTATAATCAGTGATGTGGAGGAATATCATCAGTAATATGGAAGATGTTCAGTAATGTGGAGGAATATCTTTCTGTAATGCGTGGTTGATGCGGAGTAATGCGGATTGGTTTTCTTGAAGTAATGTGGAAGACCATAATCAGTGATGTGGAGGGACATCATCAGTAATATGGAAGATGTTCGGCAATGTGGAGGAATATCTTTCTGTAATGTAGTTGATGCGGAGTAATGCGGATGGGTTTTCTTGAAGAAATGTGGAGGACTATAATCAGTGATGTGGAGGGATATCATCAGTAATATGGAAGATGTTCAGTAATGTGGAGGAATATCTTTCTGTAATGCGTGGTTGATGCGGAGTAATGCGGATTGGTTTTCTTGAAGTAATGTGGAGGACTATAATCAGTGATGTGGAGGGATATCATCAGTAATATGGAAGATGTTCAGTAATGTGGAGGAATATCTTTCTGTAATGTGGTTGAGGCAGAGTAATGCGGATGGGTTTTCTTGAAGTAATGTGGAGGACTATAATCAGTGATGTGGAAGGATATCATCAGTAATATGGAAGATGTTCAGTAATGTGGAGGAATATCTTTCTGTAATGTGGTTGATGCGGAGTAATGCGGATGGGTTTTCTTGAAGTAATGTGGAGGACTATAATCAGTGATGTGGTGGGATATAATCTGTAATGTGGAAGATGTTCAGCAATGTGGAGGAATATCTTTCTGTAATGTAGTTGATGCGGAGTAATGCGGATGGGTTTTCTTGAAGAAATGTGGAGGACTATAATCAGTGATGTGGAGGGATATCATCAGTAATATGGAAGATGTTCAGTAATGTGGAGGAATATCTTTCTGTAATGTGGTTGATGCGGAGTAATGCGGATTGGTTTTCTTGAAGTAATGTGGAGGACTATAATCAGTGATGTGGGGGAATCATCGTAATTGGAAGATGTTCAGAATAGTGGAGGAATATCTTTCTGTAATGTGGTTGATGCGGAGTAATGCGGATGGGTTTTCTTGAAGTAATGTGGAGGACTATAATCAGTGATGTGGGGGATATCATCAGTAATTGGAAATGTTCAGTAATGTGGAGGAATATCTTTCTGTAATGTGGTTGATGCGGAGTAATGCGGATGGGTTTTCTTGAAGTAATGTGGAGGACATAATCAGTGATGTGGAGGATATCATCAGTAATATGGAAGATGTTCGAATGTGGAGGAATATCTTTCTGTAATGTGGTTGATGCGGAGTAATGCGGATGGGTTTTCTGAAGAATGTGGAGGACTATAATCAGTGATGTGGAGGATATCATCAGTAATATGGAAGATGTTCAGTAATGTGGAGGAATATCTTTCTGTAATGCGTGGTTGATGCGGAGTAATGCGGATTGGTTTTTGAAGTAATGGAGGACTATAATCAGTGATGTGGAGGATATCATCAGTAATATGGAAGATGTTCAGCAATGTGGAAGAATATCTTTCTGTAATGTGGTTGATGCGGAGTAATGCGGATGGGTTTTCTTGAAGTAATGTGGAGGACTATAATCAGTGATGTGGAGGATATCATCAGTAATATGGAAGATGTTCAGTAATGTGGAGGAATATCTTTCTGTAATGTGGTTGATGCGGAGTAATGCGGATGGGTTTTCTTGAAGTAATGTGGAGGATATCATCAGTGATGTGGAGGGATATCATCAGTAATATGGAAGATGTTCAGTAATGTGGAGGAATATCTTTCTGTAATGTGGTTGATGCGGAGTGGTTGATGCGGAGTAATGCGGATGGGTTTTCGGATGGGTGAAGTAATGTGGAGGACTATAATCAGTGATGTGGAGGATATCATCAGTAATATGGAAGA
The DNA here is from genome assembly GCA_014526335.1 of Chrysaora quinquecirrha. Lineage (NCBI taxonomy): Eukaryota > Metazoa > Cnidaria > Scyphozoa > Semaeostomeae > Pelagiidae > Chrysaora > Chrysaora quinquecirrha. The sequence goes on along the minus strand of JACTAT010000168.1, from coordinate 133,262 downwards.
TGTTCAGTAATGTGGAGGAATATCTTTCTGTAATGCGTGGTTGATGCGGAGTAATGCGGATTGGTTTTCTTGAAGTAATGTGGAGGACTATAATCAGTGATGTGGAGGATATCATCAGTAATATGGAAGATGTTCAGTAATGTGGAGGAATATCTTTCTGTAATGCGTGGTTGATGCGGAGTAATGCGGATTGGTTTTCTTGAAGTAATGTGGAGGTAGGACTATAATCAGTGATGTGGAGGGATATCATCAGTAATATGGAAGATGTTCAGTAATGTGGAGGAATATATTTCTTTCTGTAATGTGAGGACTATAATCAGTGGTTGATGCAAATTAATGGAGTAATGCGGATGTGGGTTTCTTGAAGTGAAGTAATGTAAGATGTTGTAATGTCTGTGTAAGGATAATGATAAAGTTGTTTGATTGGATGTTTTGAAGTAATGTGAGGGCTGATAATCAGTGATGACAGGATTAGCGATATAATCAGTAATGTGGAAGATGTTCAGTAATGTGGAGAAATATCTTTCTGTGTTGTAAAAAATGTTTGATGCGGAGTAATGCGGATGGGTTTTCTTGAAGAAATGTGGAGGACTATAATCGAGTGATGTGGAGGATATTGTCTTAAGATCAAGGAAGCGCTACATATCTCTTGGGTCAAACCTACGCTTAACAAACAACTTTATCATTACAAATTGAATCTTTCTTTTAATTACTTTTATTTTTTTATTTTTTTTTCATTCGTTATTATTTACTTATTCCCATTTGTACGTTTCATTTACCTTTAATGTTACCGATTTGATTATTTACCTCACGTGTGTTATTAAGTTATGTAATATTTTATAGCTCTATTTAACCCTTGTAATATCTTGATTAGCTTATAACAATTTTGCAACTGAAGATGAACATAGAATGTTCGAAACATGTTTTGCCGTTTAAAAGTTGTCGTTTTTCTCTTGAAATTTCTTACTTTTCTTGAAGTAATGTGGAGGACTATAATCAGTGATGTGGAGGGACATCATCAGTAATATGGAAGATGTTCAGTAATGTGGAGGAATATCTTTCTGTAATGTGGTTGATGCGGAGTAATGCGGATGGGTTTTCTTGAAGTAATGTGGAGGACTATCATCAGTGATGTGGTGGGATATCATCAGTAATGTGGAGAATGTTCAGTAATGTGGAGGAATATCTTTCTGTAATGTGGTTGATGCGGAGTAATGCGGATGGGTTTTCTTGAAGTAATGTGGAGGACTATAATCAGTGATGTGGAGGAATATCATCAGTAATATGGAAGATGTTCAGTAATGTGGAGGAATATCTTTCTGTAATGCGTGGTTGATGCGGAGTAATGCGGATTGGTTTTCTTGAAGTAATGTGGAAGACCATAATCAGTGATGTGGAGGGACATCATCAGTAATATGGAAGATGTTCAGCAATGTGGAGGAATATCTTTCTGTAATGTGGTTGATGCGGAGTAATGCGGATGGGTTTTCTTGAAGTAATGTGGAGGACTATAATCAGTGATGTTGTGGGATATAATCTGTAATGTGGAAGATGTTCAGCAATGTGGAGGAATATCTTTCTGTAATGTGGTTGATGCGGAGTAATGCGGATGGGTTTTCTTGAAGTAATGTGGAGGACTATAATCAGTGATGTGGAGGAATATCATCAGTAATATGGAAGATGTTCAGTAATGTGGAGGAATATCTTTCTGTAATGCGTGGTTGATGCGGAGTAATGCGGATTGGTTTTCTTGAAGTAATGTGGAAGACCATAATCAGTGATGTGGAGGGACATCATCAGTAATATGGAAGATGTTCGGCAATGTGGAGGAATATCTTTCTGTAATGTAGTTGATGCGGAGTAATGCGGATGGGTTTTCTTGAAGAAATGTGGAGGACTATAATCAGTGATGTGGAGGGATATCATCAGTAATATGGAAGATGTTCAGTAATGTGGAGGAATATCTTTCTGTAATGCGTGGTTGATGCGGAGTAATGCGGATTGGTTTTCTTGAAGTAATGTGGAGGACTATAATCAGTGATGTGGAGGGATATCATCAGTAATATGGAAGATGTTCAGTAATGTGGAGGAATATCTTTCTGTAATGTGGTTGAGGCAGAGTAATGCGGATGGGTTTTCTTGAAGTAATGTGGAGGACTATAATCAGTGATGTGGAAGGATATCATCAGTAATATGGAAGATGTTCAGTAATGTGGAGGAATATCTTTCTGTAATGTGGTTGATGCGGAGTAATGCGGATGGGTTTTCTTGAAGTAATGTGGAGGACTATAATCAGTGATGTGGTGGGATATAATCTGTAATGTGGAAGATGTTCAGCAATGTGGAGGAATATCTTTCTGTAATGTAGTTGATGCGGAGTAATGCGGATGGGTTTTCTTGAAGAAATGTGGAGGACTATAATCAGTGATGTGGAGGGATATCATCAGTAATATGGAAGATGTTCAGTAATGTGGAGGAATATCTTTCTGTAATGCGTGGTTGATGCGGAGTAATGCGGATTGGTTTTCTTGAAGTAATGTGGAGGACTATAATCAGTGATGTGGAGGGACATCATCAGTAATATGGAAGATGTTCAGTAAGTAATGTGGAGGAATATCTTTCTGTAATGTGGTTGATGCGGAGTAATGCGGATGGGTTTTCTTGAAGTAATGTGGAGGACTATCATCAGTGATGTGGTGGGATATCATCAGTAATGTGGAGAATGTTCAGTAATGTGGAGGAATATCTTTCTGTAATGTGGTTGATGCGGAGTAATGCGGATGGGTTTTCTTGAAGTAATGTGGAGGACTATAATCAGTGATGTGGAGGAATATCATCAGTAATATGGAAGATGTTCAGTAATGTGGAGGAATATCTTTCTGTAATGCGTGGTTGATGCGGAGTAATGCGGATGGGTTTTCATGAAGTAATGTGGAAGACTATAATCAGTGATGTGGAGGGATATCATCAGTAATATGGAAGATGTTCAGTAATGTGGAGGAATATCTTTCTGTAATGCGTGGTTGATGCGGAGTAATGCGGATTGGTTTTCTTGAAGTAATGTGGAGGACTATAATCAGTGATGTTGAGGATATCATCAGTAATCTGGAAGATGTTCAGTAATGTGGAGGAATATCTTTCTGTAATGTGGTTGAGGCAGAGTAATGCGGATGGGTTTTCTTGAAGTAATGTGGAGGACTATAATCAGTGATGTGGAAGGATATCATCAGTAATATGGAAGATGTTCAGTAATGTGGAGGAATATCTTTCTGTAATGTGGTTGATGCGGAGTAATGCGGATGGGTTTTCTTGAAGTAATGTGGAGGACTATAATCAGTGATGTGGTGGGATATAATCTGTAATGTGGAAGATGTTCAGCAATGTGGAGGAATATCTTTCTGTAATGTAGTTGATGCGGAGTAATGCGGATGGGTTTTCTTGAAGAAATGTGGAGGACTATAATCAGTTATGTGGAGGGATATCATCAGTAATATGGAAGATGTTCAGTAATGTGGAGGAATATCTTTCTGTAATGTGGTTGATGCGGAGTAATGCGGATTGGTTTTCTTGAAGTAATGTGGAGGACTATAATCAGTGATGTGGTGGGATATAATCTGTAATGTGGAAGATGTTCAGCAATGTGGAGGAATATCTTTCTGTAATGTGGTTGATGCGGAGTAATGCGGATGGGTTTTCTTGAAGTAATGTGGAGGTCTATCATCAGTGATGTGGTGGGATATCATCAGTAATGTGGAGAATGTTCAGTAATGTGGAGGAATATCTTTCTGTAATGTGGTTGATGCGGAGTAATGCGGATGGGTTTTCTTGAAGAAATGTGGAGGACTATAATCAGTGATGTGGAGGGATATCATCAGTAATATGGAAGATGTTCAGTAATGTGGAGGAATATCTTTCTGTAATGCGTGGTTGATGCGGAGTAATGCGGATTGGTTTTCTTGAAGTAATGTGGAGGACTATAATCAGTGATGTGGAGGGATATCATCAGTAATATGGAAGATGTTCAGTAATGTGGAGGAATATCTTTCTGTAATGCGTGGTTGATGCGGAGTAATGCGGATTGGTTTTCTTGAAGTAATGTGGAGGACTATAATCAGTGATGTGGAGGGACATCATCAGTAATATGGAAGATGTTCAGTAATGTGGAGGAATATCTTTCTGTAATGTGGTTGATGCGGAGTAATGCGGATGGGTTTTCTTGAAGTAGTGTGGAGGACTATCATCAGTGATGTGGTGGGATATCATCAGTAATGTGGAGAATGTTCAGTAATGTGGAGGAATATCTTTCTGTAATGTGGTTGATGCGGAGTAATGCGGATGGGTTTTCTTGAAGTAATGTGGAGGACTATAATCAGTGATGTGGAGGAATATCATCAGTAATATGGAAGATGTTCAGTAATGTGGAGGAATATCTTTCTGTAATGCGTGGTTGATGCGGAGTAATGCGGATTGGTTTTCTTGAAGTAATGTGGAAGACCATAATCAGTGATGTGGAGGGACATCATCAGTAATATGGAAGATGTTCAGCAATGTGGAGGAATATCTTTCTGTAATGTGGTTGATGCGGAGTAATGCGGATGCGTTTTCTTGAAGTAATGTGGAGGACTATAATCAGTGATGTGGAGGGATATCATCAGTAATATGGAAGATGTTCAGTAATGTGGAAGAATATCTTTCTGTAATGCGTGGTTGATGCGGAGTAATGCGGATTGGTTTTCTTGAAGTAATGTGGAGGACTATAATCAGTGATGTGGAGGGATATCATCAGTAATATGGAAGATGTTCAGTAATGTGGAGGAATATCTTTCTGTAATGTGGTTGATACGGAGTAATGCGGATGGGTTTTCTTGAAGTAATGTGGAGGACTATAATCAGTGATGTGGAGGGACATCATCAGTAATATGGAAGATGTTCAGTAATGTGGAGGAATATCTTTCTGTAATGTGGTTGATGCGGAGTAATGCGGATGGGTTTTCTTGAAGTAATGTGGAGGACTATCATCAGTGATGTGGTGGGATATCATCAGTAATGTGGAGAATGTTCAGTAATGTGGAGGAATATCTTTCTGTAATGTGGTTGATGCGGAGTAATGCGGATGGGTTTTCTTGAAGTAATGTGGAGGACTATAATCAGTGATGTGGAGGAATATCATCAGTAATATGGAAGATGTTCAGTAATGTGGAGGAATATCTTTCTGTAATGCGTGGTTGATGCGGAGTAATGCGGATTGGTTTTCTTGAAGTAATGTGGAAGACCATAATCAGTGATGTGGAGGGACATCATCAGTAATATGGAAGATGTTCAGCAATGTGGAGGAATATCTTTCTGTAATGTGGTTGATGCGGAGTAATGCGGATGGGTTTTCTTGAAGTAATGTGGAGGACTATAATCAGTGATGTGGAGGGATATCATCAGTAATATGGAAGATGTTCAGTAATGTGGAGGAATATCTTTCTGTAATGCGTGGTTGATGCGGAGTAATGCGGATTGGTTTTCTTGAAGTAATGTGGAGGACTATAATCAGTGATGTGGAGGGATATCATCAGTAATATGGAAGATGTTCAGTAATGTGGAGGAATATCTTTCTGTAATGTGGTTGATACGGAGTAATGCGGATGGGTTTTCTTGAAGTAATGTGGAGGACTATAATCAGTGATGTGGAGAGATATCATCAGTAATATGGAAGATGTTCAGTAATGTGGAGGAATATCTTTCTGTAATGTGGTTGATGCGGAGTAATGCGGATGGGTTTTCTTGAAGTAATGTGGAGGACTATAATCAGTGATGTGGAGGGATAACATCAGTAATATGGAAGATGTTCAGTAATGTGGAGGAATATCTTTCTGTGATGTGGTTGATGTGGAGTTATGCGGATGGGTTTTCTTGAAGTAATGTGGAGGACTATAATCAGTGATGTGGAGGGATATCATCAGTAATATGGAAGATGTTCAGTAATATGGAGGAATATCTTTCTGTAATGTGGTTGATGCGGAGAAGTAATGTGGAGGACTATTATCAGTAACGTGAGGGGATATAATCAGTAATGTGAAGGGTGCGGAGTAATGTAGAGGGATATCATCAGCAATATGGAGGACCCGAGCTGTAAAGAAGCACTCTCATAGCCGTTGCCGAGAATTTTCGTTTTTTAAACAATTCTATAATTGGCAGGATATCCAATTCGGAAGCTAAACCGTGCGTTTTATAGCCATGAGAACATTCACGCTGCTTTAATATTTCTTAATATATGTGTAAGAATCACAGTTTTGGTTCATTTGATTGAAATGTCTAATACAAATTAATAAAACATGAATAAAATATACCTAACATATGATATGAATTATCTAATAAAACAATGTTCTTTTTTACAAACGAAGATACAATGAGTTGAGCGATACAAAGATCTGTAGATAAATGAATGGGAATTTATTTGGTCTCTCTTTCTTAGTCTAATAGCAGGGCATTTTTCAACATACTGAGTGGTGGGGTAATTGCCCTACCAGGCCCCATTGGCTGCCCCACCTCTGATCGCTGAAATCCTGGTTTTGCCCCACCAGCGATAGGCCCTTTTGACATAGGTATTACCGAAATAATTCCATTTTTGGAAAGATTAGTGCACTGTGTGCATGGATTAGGGGAAAAAGTGTTCACTGATTATCTGTTACAATATTTATCAGATTTCGCTATACAATAAGTAAATAAGAATCCATCCAGACTGATTTCTTTGACTTGCAACAGTTGACGATTGATATCAATGGCAAAAAGCACCATTTCCGTGAATATTCTCGTAACATCAAGAGCCGTATACCTTGTACCGAAAACCAAAAACAGTAACAGGATTTCGGAATACAGAAAATCGTGAAGTATTTTTGGCTATTTTGATTTGCATTGATCTCAAAATGAAATGATGAAAACATATTCAATTTTATTTTATAAATATGCAATGCCTTACGCACAAAAATCAAAAAGAAAAGGATTGGCGTGAAGAAATACACTTGTAGCCTCGAGTTGATTTAGGATGATCTACTTTTATTATCGTCAAGAAGGCATATATCAAGAAGGTATGGGCCCCTTGAAAATTTCGCCCCAGCAGTCAAAAATCCTTACAAGATGCCCTGTCTAATAGCACGTTTATTCACGTCATATTTCGTTCATGTCGTTGTGGTTAACTTTCGACACTAATCAAAAAGAAAGGTCATCGTGTGCCCCATTTTAAGATGAGAAATCTCATGGCAAGCCAAAAAAGTCTTCAATCTTGTGAAAAGCATAAATATGCTGCAAAAAATAATTGAAACCTTCAAAGGCTCTGAATAACATTAGAAAATGAAAAAAATCCGAAATACAAGGTTGCTTCAGCTCAACATGAGCTTGCAAAATGGCTTTCGGAAATTTTAGCACCTGTTCTTCTACTTTATTCTCAAATTGTATTTTGTATTCTTTTTCCTTTGCTAATATTATTCAAAACCTTCAATTAGACTCGGTTAACTCTTTTAAATAACGAAACTCATAAGTTGAGTCTTTTTTATGTTCGAAGAATTTCGAACATATTGGAGTGGGGTGGATGTCACTCACTCACTCACTCACTCACTCACTCACTCACTCACTCACTCACTCACTCACTCACTCACTCACTCACTTACTAACTTACTAACTAACCAACGCTTGAACAATGGAAAACGTGTAACAATAGGGCCATTGTCAAGAATGCCATTAGGGCCATCGTCTCGGCCATTGATGCGCAATTTGCGGTTAGTTGTTCACAATCACGGCCTGCAAGCACTTTTGTCAATCTGGGGTCATGTGACAATTGACTCATCCTTGTTTATACTTCATGGAACTGGAAAATTGCCACTTTGCTTTGGTAAATGACATTCCACGCATTCTCAACATTTATCAAAGAAATTTACCAAAGAGCGGCAATTTCAAACAGTTTTCAAAACAAATCGTCATGATTATTATCCTCACGATGAAAATCGTCATAACAATAATAATAATAATGACAATAATAATCATCATCATCATGATTACCATCACCATCTGTGACGGTGTGCAACATCTAAAGGAACGGCACCACCACCACAATCACCTCTACCAACCAGCATCATGATCACCCCTATCACCACAACCGCAACCAGCCCTACAACCATCACCTCGACCACCCCTATCACCACCACCACAACCACCCCTACAACCGTCACCTCGACCACACCTATCACCACCACCACAACCACCCCTACAACCATCACCACGATCACCCCTATCACAACCACCACAACCACCCCTTTAGCACCACAACCACCTCTACCACCACCACCATACCCACCATGCAACCACAATCACCCCTACCAACCAGCATCATGATGATCGTGTTCATCAACATCATCATAACAACCACCATTATCATCATAACCATTATCATCATCGTTAGTTGTGCATGCCGATAAACATCTTTCATCATTTGACCGAAATAGCTATATTCAACCAGAGTCGTTCTTCGAACATGCCCATAGGGCCCCTATGTTTTTCTTTTTCAAAGCAATGAAGACTTGTTTGGCAGACAAGAAGGATGGATTTATTGCGTTTTTGAACAAGGCGCCGACGAAAGAAAGCCCCGCAAGTCACTACCTTTAACCGAAAAATTTCAAAATCACAGGAAAAATCGACGAAGACTGATGACGAAGGCCTCCAAAGAACTCTTTGTCATCTTGATTTATCATGTTTTGAAATAATTAACATCTTATCAGATTTAAACGAAGACGACGAACTAGCGTTGAATGATATATTTGGGGACTATTCTGATTCGAGTCAATAGAAGCGACTTGGAAATTGTCAACTTGATTAAAAAGGCTCGTCCTGCATGATAGAGTGCAGGGTTATTAGGTGAATTTGTAAAATTGTTCAAGTCAATTCTGAATCATAGTTCCCATGAAACAACAGCTCTCTGCTTCTCTTTTTGGATGTTGTGAGATTTAATGAGTGTTCCAATGCATGTGGAATGAGATATAGGTAAGAGATGATTTTGTGTTGGATTTTTCGGTTATCTTCTTTTCCACGCTGTAAGTGGCTGCGGTATGGTTGAGGCATTAAGTTTAGCGGATATACTTTGTCAGAGGACACAAGTGCAAAAAAGGGTCATTTCAATTCTGATGGCTGAAACATGAATTTTCCTGTCCCTTCCAATGCTTTCCTAAGGAAAGTCTCAGAAAAGGATAGACGCATGTCTCACAAACTGAATCCTGGAGTCGCCACCGCAATTATTGGTTCTCTAGCGAAGGGCAATAACTGTTTTATTTTTCTGCCGATATGATAGGCATAGTCGTGTACAGGCGAGTTAAAATATCTAGTGCTGACATGCATTTTTTGATCATAGGTTGCTCATTCAAAATCTCTGTGGTCTCTGTGGTGGTGCTGACTGTGGTCAATTTTCATCTATATCTTTTCATAGCATTCCGATTACTATTGTTGTATTGCGGAGGCACTTAGACCTATACTATACACTCACAGTTGAGATTCTCTATAATTGGTTCCAGAAAGAGTTTTGTAAACGTGGTGCAACTTAGATTTTAACACAAGCGTTTTAACTAGAGCTTTTTTAGTAGAAAGCCAATTACCAATGTCCGAAATCGGCGATTAGGTAGTTTTGTGGCAAAAAGTTCTCGTGAGTTTTTAGAGGGAACCTGCTACAACGCTGTATTTCCGAAGGACGGTTGTGTAAAAGTGGAAGAGTGCAGTCATAAATTACAGGAAAAAACCAGGAAATTCTTTAAATTTATTTAAATTTATTTATTTAAATTTTAAATTCTTTAGCTTTTATTGGAGTTTTTTTATCCTACAGTACAAGGTGACGATCAATATGTGTTATCATTCGACGGAAAACTGTTGCCGTGTAGCCTGACAATGGAGAGTTGCAAACAAATAAGAAAGCACGTCTCATATCCAGATCTTTTGCAAATGAAGATGATTTTATATGTTATCAATTTCCCTCTGGCATGCAGTTTTAGGTATTGGTGAAATAATGCCGTTTAAGGTAAAAACACAATTTCATAGGATTGGACTGATTTTCATTCTTTTCAACCAACCATTTGACTTTATCTGTAATAGCTAATACCTATTAAACCATAGTAATGGGATCTCCCACTCAGCTCAATGCCCGGTGGGGTCACTCGACTTAGTTGAGGTTATTCAAAAAGGGCACGAAATTTGCAGGATCGAAGCGAAAGAGCTTCACGTTTGCCCTCTTTTTAGTGCAACGGGAGGTTACCTTCCAGAGAAGCCGTCTTGCTTACCTTTATTCTATCGTCTTATAGGAAAGACATTCTCCAAACGAGAGAAAAGGGCACTTTACAACAAGGTAATAAACGCTTGCAATGCCAATTGAGTTAGCATACTGGCAACATCTTTCGATGGTGAATTCTATTTTTGATTGTTGAAGATTCAAAAAATCGGCCTTTGAGACTAATATAAATACCGAATCATGTTTTTGAAAAATCAAAGAAGATTTTAAGCGTTTGTCAACAAGGCAAAGAGTACAATGAGCGAGGAAATTATAAAATATAAACGCTCCGTGTTTTTACAGACCGGCAAATTCGTTGTTGAAGGACCTACTGTACTTTTGTGAACAACCATTTTTCCAAAGATTTTTCACGAGTTTCACGCATTTTCACGTAAGAAATCAGGGAGTTCTTGCAAGAAATTAAACTCAGTGCCATACGCCCTCGTCTCTTGATATTGATGATTACATGTGGCAATAAGAATAACAAAAGAATTCTCCACACTCCTCTAAAAGCACAGAATCAAACTCGGAATCAAACGTTGTCGATCTATTATGCAAAAAGATTCTATCTGGCATAATAAAAGAGGATTTCCTTAAAACACTCCAGTTATTAAATATTTGAGAAACGGGTTCCGGGAAATACAACAAACAGACTACCAAAACGAAACTTACCAAGGATTCTGATGGGTCACATTTGATGTATTTCTTAATGAAGTCGATTAAGTATGCGACCTGCTTGTTCCTGTCAACAGCCCATTTCTTCTTTTTCATAATAGGTGCATCGCCTGTTGCTTTTAGTAGAACATCAACTATGAAATAGGAAAATAGATCATGCACAATGTAGGCCATGTAGACCATGGCTCCGGTCTGTCATAATGTCAAAATTCAACATTAAATGAGCCTATCGGTCGCTAACCGTGTAACCCGCCCGTCGTCCTTGCTCTGCGTTATGAAGGCATGTTTTATGTTAATCTAGCTCTGCCATTTGTGCATTGCTCAACCCCCAACATTGTGCTAGATTTGCTGATGTGTGTATTACAATCACTATTGTAAGCTTATGTTTCACAAGTGCAACATTACCTTGATTCCGTGGCGTGAATAACTGAGCCTATAACATACCGTGAATAACTTAACCTATGCAGCCACAGAGTTATAATATGTTTGTGTATCTGCAAGGAACTTAGAATACCCATTGCCAAGGGCACAACGGCCCTTCATTTGGTTTGCCAAATTTGAACGCAACACTGACAAATTAGAGCTACAATTGCCTCTTGCAAAAATAATCAAGATACGTGGTGAGCTCCATTCTTGGCCTTAACGCAATACAGGCATCAACCAACAACTGCTATTGCTGATAGGGCTTCTCCAACACTGCTGCACAACAAAACAATTACACCATCTATGCTACTGTACCTTAGTGTTTAAAGGGGAGATCAATAACTTTCTTGTTATTATCTTGGAGACCTCATCCTGTGCCCAAAAGGGTGGGTGACCATATTCAGCTAATTAATCATGAATCGCTTCATTGTTTGTATTTCTACAAACAGCATATTCACCGCGTGACTCAACCCTTTCTGGCCATGTCGTGGCAGTATAGAATGACATGATTTATGCTTTTCAGGCGTTACCACAGGGTCCGATATTCGTTCCTTGGCAACTTTGTCACCCATGAATGTTAAATGCCTTCTTGCAAGATTCAGTAAAATGCTTTTCCAGTATCACCTCGTGAGCCTGGCAGCAGTTCCGTGGTAACCCAGTCACCGCGTGACAGTTAAGTGCCTTCTGGCATGGTTTGATACAATCTCCGCATGAGTCTGGCAATCATTCCCTAGTTACCTGCTCAACGTTTGAATACAGGGTCTTAGTCTTAGTTTTAAGCGAGATTGATATATCAACAGAACTAGATGATAACTGTAATCACACAGAAAGACCTATCCACAGTTACTGCAGAGAAAACACAGAACGATTCGTTCATTCTTTTCTATATAAAATGGATACGCCAACAAAAGAATATCCTGCAAGCTTTCCTGAATCTTTCTTCGGGAGTATTGGTGAATTGATTGATAATATTAGCCAACTAAACACCTTACTGAATACCGAAAGAATAAATAATAATAACTTAATGAGAGACAATGCAAATCTAAAACTCTAAAATACAAATCTAAAACTCTAAAATGCAAATTTAAAACTCGAAAATGCAAATCTAAAGGTCGACTTGAAAACTAAAATAAAAAAACTTGAGATCTACCACACCCAGCGTCAAGTCAGTCCAAAACTCAAGAGAGATGAACAATTTTCAATAAATAGCATAGACTTTCATCCTATAGATTGTTCTGGAAGCAATAGAGCAAATAATGCAAATCCTATTGATATTTTCAGTGAAGAGGACAGTGGTCCAAAGTCACAATCAGTCATTGAAAATGGTAATCGAAACAATAAAGGAGACGGCAAGAAGTGGCAGCGAGACGAAGAACAAATGCCAACTGACCTGGTATAACAAACAACCAACAACTTTCTGAAATTAAGATCAACCAAAAACAGTCTAAGAAACCCAAGGAAAACAAAAGGAATAATGACAGCAACAACATGTCCATCAATTCGAAGAAAAAGATAAAAATGGTGGTTAATGGGGACTCGCAACTACGTAACCTGGATGGCAGTAAACTATCAAATGAACATCACATCGATGAAGTCATACCCGATCCAGGAGAAAAATAGCGAAGATGAAAGGTAAAAAATTTACCCTGATACTTATGTGAGTTTGATCCATGCTGGTACGAACAATGTCAAGCACAAAAAAGCGCAGATTGCCTTCTCTTCAATATTCAGGCAAAAAGATAATCATAAACTGAATGCCAAGGTAATGATGCCCAATGAAATCTTGGAAACTTTATTATTAAATGTATTAAATGGTTTTGACTACGTAGATAACAATAACATTTTATTTCGTAATTTCGCTAGGGATGGGCTTCACATTAATAAGGGAGGGATACGCAAATTTGCAAGCAACGTGGGTAAATATGTCAGATACTGTTAGGGATGAAAGGGGTCAAGTTCGATTGAAACAAGCCAGATGGATAGGGCTTCTAGAACTAGAAAATCGTTAAAAATAGGTAACCAAAATATAGTCTCTCTGAGGAAACATTTTAATGAACTACCAGTTGTTATGGATAATGATAAACTCGATATCTTGGGCCTGAATGAAACACGCTTAGAACAGTGAATCTCAGATTCCGAGATAAGAATTGATGTTTATGACATAAACAGAGGTGACCGAAATACGAGCAGTGATGGAGTTGCCATCTATGTCAATAAAAATGTTCCACATTTTCAGAAGCCATTTATAGGCAATACTGCACTAGAAATTGTAGGTATTGAAGTCGCTCCAAAACATGCAAAAAATTTTATAGTTATTTGCTGGTACTAACCTCCTACATCAGACAATGATAATTTATCTTTTAACGCGCCCCACGAACTGAAATCAAAATTAGATTAGGAAGGAAAAGAGATTTTCTTTATGGGTGACACTAACTGTGACTAGAAAAAGTCGAAATTTGGCCCAACCAAAAAACCCAAATCTATTTACAATGAATTTCAAATTCGATCAACAGATCAAGAACTACACAAGAATCGCTCCAAACACAAATGATCAGGGGGCAATTGAAACGACGAAAAGCCTCATAGACTATATTGCTAGTAACCGACCTAACTATATCATGGAAGCAGGGACATTGAAAATCTGTTTCACTGATCACTATCTTGTTTTTGCTAGAAGGAAGACTAATGCTAGATCTTTGACTGAATAAAAAGGTCAGTTTTGTCGAAACAAGAAGTTTGTCAAATTATAACAAAAGCCTTTTCTTGGCCGAGTTGCAGTGAATCGATTGGAAAGATGCTTTTAATGGCAACAATCACCCCCCCTCCCCCTGTACGGCGGATAACTTTTCTTGTATTTTCAGCTCTGATCTGGATGTTCACGCTCCGCTAAAGCGCAGGAGAATTTCTATGAAAGCTACTCGTTGGATTTAACCGCAAGTAAAGAAGATGATGCGGGAGCATGACCAATTCGAAACAAGAGCTATGAAAGATAGAACCCTTTGACCACGGATAAGGTATTGCGTAACAGAGTAACATATGAACTTCGCAAATGTGTCCAGCAATATTATCATAGAATCATTGAAGAAAACTCCAATGACCCCAAAAGAAGATGTGGAGTCTCCATCTTCTTCATTCCTTGCTGTGAATTTCCAAGGCCAAAGACTGGACCGTCCAAACGAAATAGCTGAAGCATATAATGAGCATTTTGTAACCATAGGTCAAAAACTTGCAAATAGCATAGAACAAAAGCCAGATAACGACCCTTTGAAATATTTGGAAATAAGTAACGAAAATTCACCGAAATTTCAATTTAGACATGTTGATGCTAGCTATGCGAGGAAGGCTGTCATGGGTCTGAAAAATTCAAAATCATCAGGGTCAGATAAAATTCCCACCAAACTTTTGAAAGATGCAATTGAATGTATTAACCAACCATTAACAACGATATTCAATGCGTCTCTTGAGACAGGGATCTTTCCTGACGTATGGAAGCTAGCACGCGTAACCCCATTATACAAGTCTGGTCAAAAGTCCAACCTATCAAATAACAGGCCAATATTAATTCTCTCTGTTCTCTCTCGGCTACGTGAAAAATTGGCACATGACCAACTCAATGATTTTTGCAAACAATGTATTCTCCAATCAATTTGCCTTTAGGAAATTGCACAGCACGATAACCTCGATGCTTAATATTATGCAAACCTGGTACTTGGGAAACGCACTGCTTGTTTACATCATACCAAAGAAACGGAGAGCAATTTTGCTATGTTGACGGGCAAAAATCATAAAAAAACAACAT
The DNA here is from genome assembly GCA_014526335.1 of Chrysaora quinquecirrha. Taxonomy (NCBI): domain Eukaryota; kingdom Metazoa; phylum Cnidaria; class Scyphozoa; order Semaeostomeae; family Pelagiidae; genus Chrysaora; species Chrysaora quinquecirrha. Next base: position 118,077 of record JACTAT010000168.1, on the reverse strand, counting down.
AGAATGTAGTATTCCTCGGGGATCGTGCCTAGGCCCCTTTCTTTTAATAATATATGTTAACGACTCCGAACGCTGTTTACAAGGGGCGATTCCCAACATGTACGCTGACGATACAAACATCATCTGTACTTCCACTGACAATGTTTCGCTAATTCGTTCTTTCTTGTGTTCTTACGATCCCGTCGGACAGATTTAAAGTTTATTCAAAAGACCTCCCTTGCGTATTGTTGCTGTGGTGAAAAGTCACAACGTCAATCTCCTTTCTCTCTCTGTCGTTAAAATAGTACGAAAACGTAAAAAAACGAGGAAATTAATAGAGTTAACGAAAGATCAGACAACACAGTGCATTTTTCTAGCAGACGTAGAATGAAAATTTTCACTGCTCCGCATAATAAGTATTTGTGGCTGGAATATTCTACATCATCAAAAAGCAAGTGCTTCAAACAAGCAGGTGAGGTGAGATGTCTTCGGATATCCAGTATGAAACTCGGATTTCCTGATATAGTACTGCAATTAATCATTGAAATCGTTGGTGCATCTTCTCTGCCTCTTCAACCATTTCAAAGGTTTATCTATTCTGTTTCAAACTTCCACCCGGCCTTACAGTTTACCTTCAATATTACCCAATGCAGCCTGCCCTTCCTCGATATCAATCTATCCATTTCTGGTCACCATCTCAACACATTCACTGACTACAAAGATTAAGATACCCATCCCTACCTCGATTACAAATCAGCACACCAACCCAAATGCAAGAACTCCATACCTCTATACCTGTTCCTTTGTCTCCGCCGTTTATGCTCTGACGATCTGACGATGATGATTTCAAATGCAAAGCTCAAGGAATGAACAATTTTTCCTTAGTTCTGGTTATCCTGATAATATAGTAAAGAATGTTCTCACAAAAGTATTTGATATTTCAAGCCACCATCCTTTTTACAAACAACGCAACAACCAAAGCACTAACCGAATTCCGCTTGACCTAATCTCTCACCCACTATACCGTCAAGCCCGCAAAATCATCATACAGAATTATAAAGTGCTTTTATGACACAAAATTTTCAATATTGAGTATTTTCTATTTTCTGAACACTTCATCTTTCCTGATCAATGTGGTACCCAATTTACTTGATTTGCTTGGGTGGAAAGGGGCCTAAAAGCACATTGAAAAGAGGCACCTGTTGCGAAGTTTTGTGACGTCACAAATATGACTCGACTTCTTCACGCATCATGATTTACAGATTTGTTTTGGGCGCGCGGGGGTGCGCTCCATTTTTCCTTCAATTTTGACGCCCAGGCGAAATTTAGATAAACATGCCTTATGCGATAGTAGACTACATACATTTATGAACGTGGTGTCATAAGCGCTTTAACATCCTTACTGAATCTTTCAAAACTTCGCATACTTTCAAAGAAAAACCCTCAATGGCCTACCGTCGCAATACCAATCTTCAAAACCTCCTGGTAAAATACAAACTTCTATCCGCCCAGCAACCTGGCTCTACTCCTTATAACCACAGCACACATGCTCCCACACCGACGATAACACCTTCACTAAGTCATGCTCTGGCTCATCAAATTTCTCTCTTCGACAAAATTTTAACTGCTCCAATTCTTGGCTCATCTACTGTATTCGCTGTTCAAAATGCAACATGTTCTTAATAATGGAAAAAGATCCCGTCAGTTGAATAACGGCATTGGCAAACATCTTAGAAATGTCAGGAATAAAATATACCTCCAGCAGAATCACCAAGACGACGCTGAAATGACATTCGCAAACACTTCAACTCCCTAGACCATTTCACCAATAAAAAAAATTCTCACGAATTTGTCGCTTAGAAATCACTGCTAAATTTAAATATGATTTAAATAGAGTAAGAAACCCCCAATTTCACAGTTTGAATGCTTCATGGAAATGAATTAACAATTTGAATCTTCTCCATTGTACATTAAAATTGCTTGTAGGGCTGTCATGATGTTATTAAATGATTCTTTGTTTTGATGATCGACAATAGATAAATTAAATTTTATAGCTGAGGGCAGATTTTGGGATGCTGAGAGACGTTCAGAAATCGTCTTAATAAGTTTAACAGTTTAACAGTTATGGAGGGGGGAACCCCCGGCTATGTTAGATAAAAAAAGCCCGGTAATGGAGGGGGAAACCCCCAGCTATGTTAGATAAAAAACGCCCGGTAGGATTAGGGTTAGACTTAGGGGTTAGACTTAGAATTAATTTGATTTTAATATTTTAAATTGTAAGTAGATTTTTTAAATATATGCTGAAGGCTTTTTATCGTGTATAAATAATATTTAATAATAATAATAATAATAATAATAGACTTTATAAGTAAGACATACAATGTTTCGTTTACCTAGCCTTCCGAGTATTATAGGTAGCAAGCACAAATCAACATTTTTTCCTGAAGAGGGTGGAGGCGTCGCTGTTTCTTTTTATTTGTTGTTACTAGTTCTGTGCCCCTTCTGTTGGTCCTCCTGTCCTTCCTGTACTTCCGTTCTCCGTCATTCCCCGCTGTTCCCAATTTGTTTCCATGTCGTTCCCCACTGTTCCTCGTCATTCCCCGCCGTTCCCATGCCGTTCCCCGACATTCCCCGCCGTTCCCATGCCGTTCCTCATCATTCCCCGCCGTTCCCATGTCATTCCCCGCCCTTCCTCGTCATTCCCTGCCGTTCCCATGTCGTTCCCCGCCGTTCCCTGCCATTCCCATGTTGTTCCCTGCCGTTCCCCGTCATTCCCCGCCGTTCCCATGTCGTTCCCCATCATTCCCCGCCGTTCCCTGCCGTTCCCCGTCATTCCCCGCCGTTCCCATGTCGTTCCCCGCCTTTCCCTGCCATTCCCATGTCGTTCCCTGCCATTCCCCGTCATTCCCCGCCGTTCCCATGTCGTTCCCCGTCATTCCCCGCTGTTCCCTGCCGTTCCCCGTCATTCCCAGCCGTTCCCATGCCGTTCCCCACCGTTCCCCGCCGTTCCCCGTCATTCCCCGCCGTTCCCATGTCGTTCCCCGCTGTTCCCCCGTTCCCCGACGTTCCCCATTTTAGTAATAGCCGAAGAAGAATGTTAATAAATTAATAAATAAAAAGTTAAACTTAGGTTTTATAGGACCAGTCTTCTCATGCAATAAGGCCAATAAACGCTGATTAGATTATATTAGATTAGATTAAATAAGATTAGATTAGATTAGATTATATTAGATTAGATTAGATTAGCTTAGTTAGATTAGATTAGATTAGATTAGCTTAGGTAACAACATTTCAATGTCTCAAGAAAAAGGTTCAGATTCAGAACAGAACAGGATTTAGATTCCACACCAGAACAAGATTCAAGATTCAAGATTCAGAACAAGACTTTTTCCAGGTTTCATTATAACCTTTGTCTCTGTCCTTATGAAACAATGCCACTAGCCCTCAAGAAACAGCAGCCTCCCTTTACCCTCTAGCATTAATTTTTGCAGTGTGATACCAATTTACACAGTAGCTGCATCAATTAGCTATATTCTAAAACTAAATTCAAAACTTTTTCCAACCTTTGTCTCTTTGATAATTAAAACATAGTTTTAATTATGAGTGACAGAGCAAGTTGCTTTTTGCAACCAGTTTTCATGATTTGGAAACATCTGATTTTATTTAAGCTAGAAGTCTTATAAGTCTGCTCAAACCAATTTTCCACTAAACTGGTTTTCCTGCATGCAGCAGAGTGGCTATGGTATATCTATGTATTATTATTTCATACAATGGTTAAATTCTCCTCTATGCCCCTTTTGAGAGTTTGACTGGCTTTTCTGCCAACTTTTCTGCCAGTCCCTGCGCATCTGTCAATCATACTCCCTTTTTTAAAAAAATTTTTGAACCCTATTGGGACCAGGGTTTTTTGAGCATCGTCAGACCAGGGGGGGGCTAAATTAGCCCCCTCCCATCATATCTCACATCTAGTAAGAGTGAGAAAAGTGAAATTTGGCCAAATATTGCTGTTCTTGCATTACTTGGAACTGCAAGGTTTTGTTGATATCCAATGCATTATGATGTCATAATGATGTAATAACCATTTCTTAACTTTTTGCCATTCTGCCTTTAACTCGAAGTATTTTACTGAAAATCACTTGTTCTAAACTAGTGTAAAACCCTTTTTGACTGTTTTCATTGCATTTAAATGCATTTTATCACAATTTTGGAAAATTACCTATTTTGTAATAGAAAATCTGCGATGCACATTAGGAAAGGGTCATTATTTTCGTTAATATGGGTTTCTTGCAGAAGTTTCTGTTAGCAAAGTAAACATAAGTGAACATTGCATTGATATTTGCAAAGAGAAATTAAATCGGCATAGCTAGAGTGTCAGAAATGATAAATTATGCTGATATCAGCAACATTCTAAAAAAATAATCAAAATGCATTTGGCAAAAACAGGGTTCATTTACTTGTGTTATCTAATCGTAATTTATAAACGGTGAGACGACCTGAAATGACCTGAAACGAGATGACCTGAAACGACCTGAAACGAGCCATCAAATTTGGAATCGAGGCTGAAACGACCTGAGACAACCTGCTATCTTAGCAACGAAGTGTTAAGGTCAAGGGATTTGTATTGTTCTTTACGCATCGTCAAATTCTTTTCTTATCACAAAAGGAACACGTGTGAGTATCAAAGCGGCCATCCTTTCATCAGACACCTAATTTTCTGCGAAAGACAGTCTATCCGATCCATAAGGGGTCATTGGGCATGAGGGGTTATGATGATGGGCAGATTTCCAGGTTTTTCGACACTTCGAGAGCAGTTTTACCGAGGGGCAATTCACTCCTCAGAAAGGTGTACAAGATTTTTATGAAAACAAAAGGATTTCCAAGAGATTTTTGTGAAAACAATAGGTTTTCTAGCAAAGTTGTACGAGGTTTTCAAAGAATGAATCGCCCCTCCGGTTTTACGGTTTTACCTTCAAAAAGTACGGTTTTCAATTTGTGATTTCGGTGTGGTTTAAAAGAGTTTCAACATGTAGGTCTACGCTTCAACTATTTAGGCTAAAAAAATGTTTTTACGGTTTTCAAACCTCTCCCCCTATGCCTCCATGATGGAGTTTCGGAACCAAAATGTTGATCTAAAGAATTTGGCGTTAAACACAAAATTCAGAATAAAAACAAAAAGAAAAGGCGAAAAAATTCAGAAAGCCCCTGGTTATTTATTTAAAAAAGGTACGCATAAAGCTTATACCGAGGGCATTACTCACTCCTTGAAAATCTCAGTACACCTTTACTGGAAGTCCTATTGTTTTCTTGGAAATCCTTGAAAGTCCTTTTGTTTTAATAAAAATCTTGTACGCCTTTTTGCAGAGTGAAATGCCCTCGGCTTATACAGTAAATGGGAATTTGTGGGAGAACGGCAACAAACAAATATCTTTATTGAAAACAGACTCCTCCTTTTGATAAGGAAATCATATGAAGTCAATCAATTTCAGCTCCAACAGTGATTTTTTCAACAGATTAAGAACAATACCTTCCCAGAGGGATGGCCGCTTTGATACTGACACATGTTCCTATTGTGATAAGAAAAGAATGCAACAATGCGTAAAGAACAATACAAATCCCTTGACCTTAACACTTCGTTGCTAAGATAGCAGGTCGTCTCAGGTCGTTTCAGCCTCGATTCCAAATTTGACGGCTCGTTTCAGGTTGTTTCAGGTCGTTTCAGGTCGTTTTGATGGTTTCAGGTGGTTTCAGGTGGTCTCACTGTTTATAAATTACGGTTATCTAATATGGGTTTGCCATTGCACAAATTTCATGAAGATATCTTTTTTATCAAAGAAATTAGACCAAATTTTGTTAGCCCAATAGACCACTTCAACTAAGGGCCTTGTTTTAATAAAAAAATTGAAAATTAGGCCATGGAGAAATTTCAACTTCAGATTCGAATTCAGCACCTTCTTTTTAGTGATAAGGCAAAGTTTCATGCTTCTGGTCCTTAAGATATTGATTTTATAGGTGTTAAAAGTTTGAAATTCTATAAAGGATTTTACCGTGAAAAATCGCTGGGGGTGAAATTTTACACCCTCAATCATTTCTCATGGGTCAAATCCCTTATAAGTTTTCAAAATTTTAATCGCTATAGAATCAACATCATAAGGACTAGAAGCGTAAAAAATTGCCTCAACACTAAAAAGAAGGTGCTTAATTTGAATCTGAATTCAAAATTTCTCTTTGACCAAATTTTCAATTTTTTTGAAAACGAGGCCCTTAGTTGAAGTGGTCTATAGTGACAATTTTCAACATAGTTGCTATGGTAACAGGTCATTAGTAACCATGGAAACTACCAAATCACAAGGTCCATAGATAATTTCCAGGAAAAGCCAGGGTGCATTCCGTGTTACTGCCACGCCTAGTCTAGGCTATTGTTTTTTTTAAAGATCCATGTCAGCACGCGCCGATAAGGTTTCAGACTCCTTGCTGGAGATCTCCGGTTCATGTATGCTAGATGGAAATGGAATGCACACTCAAGAACATTAATCCACTTTTGGTTTGTGCATTTTGAGTTGTGTAAAGTAATGTAGGTGGGAGGACTATTTTAGGCCACTGCTGGTCCAGTTAGGGTTAAGCTCAAGAGGCCAGGTCAGACCACCCTTAGGCTTAAAGCAGGCCAAGGAAATTACTAAAATGCAGATATTAATTTCGCGAACATAAAAAATTATTTTCAAAATACCAATCACAAAGTTCTATGGATGGTCAGCTTGATAAATTAAACGTCAAACGACTGGTTGAAAAACGTCAGCATATATATATACATTTACCCTATATAAGCAAAGGCCAGTTTAGGCCCCCGTTTAGGCCTAAAGTAAGGCTGTTATTCTTACTTTTAACTCTTGTATCCTTGTCTTTCACCTGGTTTGGTATCTTTGTTTGGGTTGACAGTATTTGCTTCTGCTCAGATTTATTTACAACATCTTGATCTAATCTCTCAATCCTGCTGTCTTGTACTTCTTTTCTATTCTCTGACACCTCGGCTTGCTCCCCCTCCATTTTCGACCCACCGCAGTCCAATCAGACACAGAATCAGCATAGTGGAATCAGATTCGTAGCATCGGATTCCTGGCAGGGCAAATCCCGGGGGGGTATATCAATATGTAGACCAGATGTAGACTACTTGACGTGCCGCTCATATGGATGGGTTTTTTCGACTGAAATTCTTTATACATGGGTCTGATATTCTGCTCGATTCTGGTTGATGGGTTGGTATTTTCTTACCAATTATGATTTACCGCAAAGTGGCTGACAACCTTTCTACTTTGTTTTTTGCTTTCGAAACGAAGAATTAACAGCAACAACAGAGCTCGGTCACATTGATTGCAAAGAATCGCCGTCAGATTCGATTTTGCGAGACTTTTCGTGAATTCTAGCACTGTCAAAGGGTTTTAAAATCAACCAAATTCATACACAAGGGCTTGAAATTACCCTTCATGCAAATGGGTCAGAAATCCTTGAAAATCCTATCATACAAATGGGTCTTTTTGTCAAAGTCCAGATTCACGTCTAGTCATGGACACATTGAAGTACCCCCCCCCCCGGGGGGCAAATATTATATTTCATGTGCAAGTGTTTTTCTAGGGGGCGGTACTCCCAAAAAATGTTGGCTGACATGTATGTGCCCCTCATATGGGTGAATTTTTCTTCAGAAATTCCTTACAACTGGGTTCGATTTATGCCTAAAAATGATTTCGAATATTTTAAGTCCTGCCGATCCAAGAACTCAATCTTTTTTACCTGACTGTCGAATATTGATCTGTTTCTTATAGGTCATCATCCATTAACTTCATTCGATGTTATTGATACTGGCCTAAAATCTCCATCATCTAGTGGCATGAATGGTGAAAAAAACGGATGAGATATCTCAGTGGCAGAACAGCCAAGTGGTCGAGTGGTTTCAACAGAATTCAATGACAAAGTAAAACATCTTTCTGTTTAACTACAGATTTTATGGAAGAATTCTATTTTCGCCCCATTAAAGATCCTATCAGTGCCGTGGAAAGATATCTCGATTATGATCATGCTGTGTATAGGGTGCTGAGGTCCAGTGAAGGGACGCCATAAGTACAAGGAGCTTGCACAGCATGTAACATCGGTATTATCGAACTTGTACTGGAGGGAGGTATCTTCAGTACTGTTTGTAGGCTATGGAACGGCGGGTGGGAGGGGGTTAGGGACTAGGAAGACGTCTTAATTTCGTCGGGAATGTAAATTATCAAAGAGATGTGTGATAAATTGGAATGTAGATTTGAATCGCAAGAACTGACAGGCGATAACGTCTCTTTCTGCGATCGGTGGACCAAACATAATGCTACTAATCCAAGAAGAGTGGAAAGCTGTAATATAATATTTGGAGTCGAGAAAAGATAGAGTTGCCAAAGTCCGGTGCGGTGAATCAGCGACTATCATTAGCTTACGAGGTTCTTCACTAAGACGAATCAGACGATTTCTAAGACCAAGGGAGCACGAGTGAAGATGGAGCCAAAGTAGAGGGACAAAACAGGTGCAAGGAAGAGGTTCGAATAGCAATTTAAGGGACATTGTTCCTAAATATGAATGGTACATCCCTCAGCTGTAGCTGAAATTGATTTGCGAGGGTTTATAAAGGTGTTTCGATAGACTCACTAGACGAGTCTCTAGTTTACGCTTCCCTTATTTGGGCCTAAATTCGGTGACACTAAAGTGGGTCGAAAAACAATTTTACTTGGAGCATGTGACTCCAGCAATATTTTATTCTTGCCAGCTTGGCCAAAACGTCAACGAAATCGGGGCATTTAGGTCTTGGCTTCGGCCGCAGCAATTCAATATTTTCCAGACCAGTCCGAAAAATCCAGACAACGGCCTCATTCTGGAGTTTCAGGATTTAAAGGCATTTGATTGGTTCAAAAAGCAATACCTATTGTTGAGGAGCAAAGTAGTGGGACTTATGGAGTGAGTCTAGTGTTTCGGTATGTTCAGCACCTTCAAATCCAGATTATGAAATTTGAGCACCGGTACTGGAATAATTGGGTTGCTAAGAAGTTATCGGGTCGATCGGACCAATCGCTTAATAAAAAAGTGTAGCCTTTGGATACTGTATCTTAGTTCCTAGTGTTTTTTAAAGGAGACCTGGTTTCCTTGTCTCAAAAATTGATCTCTTAAATTTTTCAGCTTTATAAAAGAAGAAAGTTTAAAGAAATTGACTGGAGTTCACTTTGTCATGCTCTATAAACTGCGAAGAGAGGTTTGTGAAAATACCAGTTTTCTTTAACTTGACTTGTCTTTATCTGTCCCCTGAACGAGTTCTGAAATTGTTGAAAATAAAAGAAGTTCGAATACATTGTAGCACTGAAAACGCAGAAGTATCCGAAAAGAAATCGAATATTTTCGTAATAGCATTGTTTAAAATAAAAATCTAAGCATTTAATAAAAATTGTAATGCATGTCTGTATTGTCAGCAACAGTATGGATACTTCAAATCATGGATATATCAAAACAGTGGGTTGCAAGGATACAAGACTTTGCAAATACGTTATTTCAAACATAGATTTTCGATTTTCATATTTTCGGACTAGGTAAATTTTTTCTGGAAATTGGCAAATGTGTTTGATTTTGATAACTCCTCTTATTGTCATTGCATTGAGAGGAAGATCCTATACCCAATACAACATCTACCATTTTCCAGAAAAATTTCCCACCATCCCAGATCTCCAGCAACTAGTTTACTTGTACTTAACAAGAAAAATTGCCAAAACATAATTACCAAATATCTTGAGAGCAGGTAGACAGAGTACTTCCAGAATAAGGAAGAAAGATTGAGGATTTCCATTTCTTTCATTCTATTGACGTTTCTCTGTAACTTGTCTGAAAACAATTTCTGTTAATCATGAATGTTTTCCCCTTGCTTTCTTTTTAGTAAAACAACATTCAAAGCAATAAATATGATTTTGTATCACACCATAGCATTTTATTTTAAACCTGTTTGAAAACAATATAATGCAAACAAATAAAATGGTGGTTTATTAATTTAAGAATTTTGTAACAGAGTTTTTTTTCATTTGTGTTCTCTTCATCAATTTGCTTAACTTGTTCTACTGCCATCTGATGCAATAAAATTGATGCAAGTCCAGCAAAACAAGCAGAACATCACACAATGCAAATAATGCCGTAATACCATGAGGGCTATGTGTGTCGTGTAATGCAAGAAGTACTGCAGCAGCAATGGCACTCAGTGGCAATCTAAACCAATTCAAAATTCCACTATGATGGGTTTCTGTATAATAACGAAGTTTCCCAATAGCAGGGAAGTAGATACCACAGAGAGCCTCTAATACCAGAAAAACAATAAACGTCTTTCGTGGGTGATTTGCAGTTAACAAGGCAGCAGCAACATTTGCTAACATTGCTCCGTAAATTGCAACTATGAAAATTATACTTGTTCTGATTTTTCGCAAACTAAGATATTCGTAGATCTTTCCACCGATCATGACACATGCCATGAAAGAGGAAAACACAATCCCTAGTGGTGGATTTGCAGGTTCAAGAACGAGTGTCCATAAACACACAAATATGTAGATCACGCTTTCAAATAATGCTTGAACTGCTCCAGTAACAAAGACTTTCTTGTCTCTTAATATAAACATAAGGCTTTTTTCAACAGGGCTTCAGTACTTTTCCTTTCTTGCCATAATTTTCGTCCCAAGTGAGTTGGATCAAAATACCAGCTGTAAAAAGGAACGGAAAAGCGAAAACGAAAGGTGCAACAGGACCAAAGCCGAACCATTCTGATGCAGCATTTGCAATGACTCCAGCAAATATTGCGATGATACTGTTGTAGAAGGTAGCTTTAGAAAACGTAGATGGAATCCATTCTGGGGGGAACTCGTTTGTTTAAGAATGTTCATGAACATACCAAGCATCGAATGCAGAAAACAAAAAAGATGTTGATATTCCTCCAATTATTCGTCCACTAATTAACACAGTGTAATTCCTTGACAGTTTTGTCACACAGCATATTGAATACAAAACTGTGAACAAAACACAGACTTTCTTCCTTCCCCATGCATCAGCAAGGAATCCAGCATAGGCTCCAAACAGGACACTTGATACGAAACCACTTACATAAATCACCGCTATTTGGGTATCGATAAAACCATAGTAACTATATAATCGGTACAGGTATGGTGCCTGGAACCATTCTGCCAATAAAGCTAGGCAATATACATTGAAGTATTCTCTTTGAAATGCAAGAAACAAAGAATTATTGATAACAACCTCATTTTCTGATGTCTTTTTCAAAGTCACATGTAATGCGAATCCAACGATGACCAAGATTGATAATGCAAAATATGCAATGACCAACATCTCTGGATGTCTATTTCACCTGCAAAGGTAACATTTAGATTAATTGTTTTCAAAAATACCCATTTTAACTAAAATTTCACAGATGGCAAGCCAACTGGTTGCGTGATGGTGTTGCTACTAACAACCATATTCTTGTAGTATCTTACGTCTTAGCATATTTTTCAGAGCTTCTTTGGGCATTTCTCACCTGCTGATTATATTGTTCATTTATCACTTTGATGAAAGGGTGACTGAATGATGGGTTTACAATGATGAAACATATCATACCAAATGCACTTCTTTCAATTCATTCATGGCATGGCCGGTCGACTTTTCTGCAAGGAGTATCTTTGGAGACATATGTGCCCCGGACTCCCTGTGTTGAGCCGAGCCATCAACTTTCGCCAAAATCGGTCAATGCCAGAATTCCAGAACGCCTCAAGTTTGTCTCCTGTTAAACAACTATACTGGGCATTACTCACCAAGATATTTGTTGGTTTGAGATCCCTATGCAAAACATCTGATTCGTGAAAAAACTTTAAACCCATGCCATCTGTTGAAAGTCCTCAAAGTCGTAAGTTTCATCTATATGACTAAACAGCTGCAATAAAGAGTTTACTACCTTTGACGCATCAAACGGCGCAAATGAAAGAGCTACATACTCTTGCATGATGGGATAAGAAGGATCTGTGCTTATCGCTATAAACTCTACAACATTGCGATTTCCCAATAGACTATGCAACAATTTCGCTTCTTGACGAAATCTTTAAAATGGGCTGTAACATCGTATGGCTGTTTCAGCATAATTTTTCAAATTTTATAAATTGCAGTTGTCGCGTTACCATAGCTATGCTCTATTCATGCCCTATTCCTGCCCTTATCATTCCCTATTTTTTCCAATAATTCATCATCAGAATGCTTGAATGTTGGAGCATCTATCCGAGAAGTTGTCTTGGAATAGTGAACCCGCAAGACCTTATTTGGTACGAATAGGAGAGCTCTCTCCTCGATATTCCTGCTTAGAAAGAAAACTGAATTCGATTATCATACTGTTGCAGTCAAATAGATTGCATTTCAACTAATTGTTTATCCTGTATGACTTTGAAAATGCAAAGGTCAATTTAACACATTCTTAAATTGAGCATCAGCAGGGATGTCCGAACCCTTGCATGAAAACACTTGATCAATAGTATAAATATCAGAAGAAGAAGAAATCATCCCTTCCAGATTGCTTGAATAAACAGAATAGCAAGAATTTGCTACATAAATTACAACAAATAACAGTTTCCTTTAAAAATTAACCCTGCTGTAATTTATATTTGGAACATGACTGTTCATTGGTTTTACGGTTTTTTATGTTAAATTTTTTATCGAAAAGGTATTGATGCAGTTACTCATTTACACAGTTGAGTAACATGCAAATATCTAATTGTCTGAAGAAATAATTTCTATACCTTCTTGATGACATTTTCTGTACAATTTGTTGTTTCACTCGACATTCCAAAATTCGTCCCAAAAATAGTTCAAAAATTGTTCCAAAATGTGTTCCAAAAGTTATTCTAAAAATGTTCCAAACATCGTTCCAAACATAACGTTCCCAACACCATGTTGCAAAAGTGTTCTATTCCCGTCTTTAAAGGGGCATCGTCACCAATAGCATAAACAAATGAATCTTGCGGGAGCTTCTGCGTGCGAGCAGATGCTGAAACGTTTTTGCCCTATTCAAGAATGGTGGACTTCATCAACAGCGAAGAAATCTCTTCAGCACAAACGAATAAAGCGTCAGGAAAGAAGAAGATACATCTTTCATTGACGTGGTTAATATTTTCAAAATTGTTCAGTTATTAATAATAATAAGATAATAGTATAATAATCGTAAATAATAAAAGCTTTCTTACAGGAACATAGTCAGAGGACGTTTCTTTTGGCCTCTAGCTATTGGCCTATTTGCTATCGATCAAATTCTGTCCGTCTTACTATCTTTTCAAACACAGCTTTCAAATCCTCCTTGTGAATGTGCTGGAAGCCAGTGTGCTACCAAAACCTCTGTAAAGCGAAAAGGATGTAAGTGCCGTGACCGTGGAATAAAATGTTCCAAATTCTGTCCATGCAAGAACAACGCAGAAAGAAAACCATGCATAAAAGCCATGAGTACCATGAGTACGGGAGAAAACCGTTGAGAAAAATATGTTGACTAAGAGAATTTATGATAGAATTTGGCCCACAGGTTCATAGCGTCCACGGATGTCAGGTCAGGTCAGGTCACTCCCGTGGCCTGATGGCCGTTGGGGCACTTTGATGAGTTCACAATTTTCCGCCACCGCCGACGGTCCTGAGCTTCCCTTAGACATTCTACCACGCTCCTCTCCGTCCATTCTTCGATGTCTGACAGCCATGATCTCCTCGGTCGTCCTCTCCCTCTATTTCCCTCAACACCTCCATGCATGATGTCGAATGCAAGAGTCCCCTCCTCCGTGCCGTCTCCAACAGAGGCTCGAAGGTACCGATTTCGTTAGTGATCCTTCTTCTGACTTCAATATTAGTGACTTTCTGCCTCCACGTGACCATAAGTATTCTTCTGAAGCAGCGGAGCTCAAAAGCAGATATACGCTTTTCTAGTGCTTTGCTGTGGGTCCATGTTTCGCATCCATACAGGGCAATTGAGGTGATGAGAGATTTCATCAGCGGGATCTTAACTGCGGCAGATATTGGACTCGAGCTCCAGATTCTGTACAGCTTAGCAAGTTGGTTGGTAGCAATTGCTAGCCTTTTCTTTATCTCAACCTCTGAGGCAACACTCTCATTCAATGAAGAACCAAGGTACTTAAAGCTTTGTACTTCCTCCAGTTCCACATCTCCAACTTTGATCTTAACATTGGCGGCTATCACTCTACCTCCTGTTCTCGATGTAACCATGGTCTTGCTTTTTCCGCGCTTATCTCCATACCGTACTTCCTCGAGACTGTGTCCTTGGACCCAGTGATTAAATCTATATCATCCGCGAATCTGAGGTTAATTATCTCTCTTCCTCCGACCTTGACCGTTCCTGAGTACTTTTGTAGTGCCTCCATCATGATTTGTTCTAAGAAAATGTTAAACAAGCAAGGGGACAAAGTACAACAATGACGCACACCAACTGTAGTCTGGAACCACTCCAAATTGCTGTTGTTCGTCAGCACTGCATTGCTATTGTTGTCGTATAGCGATTTGATTATTGTCACCAATCCTGCGCCCATATTGTGCTTTTTCATAACCAGCCATAGTGCATCCCTCCATACCCTGTCGAACGCTTTCTTGAAGTCAATGAAGTTGTGATGTAGCTCCATTTGGTGGTTACGGTACTTCTCTCCCAGAATTCTCACATTCGCAATTTGCTCGACAGTGCTCCGTCCACTCCTAAATCCGGCTTGTTCCTCTTCTAAAATTGTTTCTGCTCTTGCCTTCAGTCGGTTACTTATGACTTTTAGGAGTACCTTGCTTGGGTGGCTTATGAGACTAATTGTTCTGTAGTTTGTGCATTTCTGCAGATCTCCTTTCTTAGCAAGTGGGATAATCAATGATTGTGTCCACTGCTTTGGCCAATCACCACTTTTCCATACCAAGTTACAGATCTTATGTAAAATCTCAGTTGTGTAGATTCCGCCGTTTTTCAACAGTTCTGATGGTATGTTGTCGAATCCAGGTGCTTTTCCGTTCTTCAAGGACCGTACAGCTTCTTCAATTTCACTCATCATAATATCAGGTTCCTCGGATGTAGTAGAGTAAAAAAAACAAGAATCGGTGACCAATCTCCTCAGACCTTGTTATGAAGGTGTTTTCTAGATCAGAAAAATACGCTGAACAAAATGGGCTTGTGGGACCCTCTCAAAAATTTGAGCGTTTTTGGCCAGGGGGTAATGTCTGAAATGGGACAAATTTTCTCATGAAATCACCATAACAATCGATTCTCTGCCTGAAAAGAGATGAATTTGACATCAAAGAAACAAATTTACAGGCAAAGACCGATAAGGTGACTTCCCCAAGCAAATGTACCCCTGAAATTGCGCCTTTGAGCCCTGTGGATATATGGCGCAATATAAATGCCTTTTATTATTATTTATTATTATAAATATTCTTCTTGGCACCATTGACGGGGGTTGTCCGCTACCTCCGGCCTTTCAAGTATAATTGTAACATTAGGCAAGAAATTCTATCTGATAAATTTTCTACATTGAAACATTAAGGACAATGCTATTGCAATTCGGGGAACAGCGAACACAGACATCATCTGGGGCAACATCGGCCAACATCGGCGAGCGATAAAGACAAGCTAAGAACCATTGTAACATGCTGAGACAAAGTGGGAATATCTTGGAATCAGAGGGAACAAATGGGACGAAGTAGAAATCGGTGGGAATAAATGAGAACGAGAGGTGACAAGGTGGAACATACAGGGAATCACTGAAGAAGATGAAGCAACAACTCAGAAAAAAGGAAATTACCACAAACAAGCAAGAGCAAGCTGAAACTAAATGGGAATCAATGACGATTGCGGGGGAAAGCAGGAACAAAGCACGAAACAGCTAGAATCACAGGGAACAAATGTGGGTATTGTTCCACGCTGCAAGCTGCAATCTAGTAGGCTAATCTCAGGCTGATCTCAGTTGATCTCATTCTTCAAACGTGGCTAATTGGTACCTTTAATTTTGGTTGTGTGCAATTGAATCGCAATTAAAATAATTAATTCAACTCATTGATTGTTTAAATTGTGTGCTCAGAGAATAGGAATTCCTATCTTTTGTTACAACATTCCTGATTCCTATTTATCTATCTATCTGCCTACCTATCTATATATCTATATGTATTTCTTCTGGTTTGCCGAAAACCCCCACACCAAATTTTCATTCTTCAAACATAAAAAGCATGCGCTTATAAACTAATAAGCCGAAAGATGCAAAGACAGTTAAATAAACAGTGGATAACAAATGCAATACTAAAATCAATAAGGATCTGATCAACCAACTAGCGAAACGTTACTCCGAAATCTGTCTTAATGATAATACATTATCGGTGTAGACATAGGGGCCCTATGGGCAAGTTCGAAGAACGACTCTGGTTGAATGCAGCTATTTCGGTCAAGTGATGAAAGATGTTTATCGGTATGCACCCACGATGATCGTGATACTGGTTGGTAGGGTTGATTGTGGTGGTGGTTGCAGGGTAGTTGCAGTGGTGACGGTAGGGTTGGTTGTGGTGCTGAAGGTAGGGGTGGTTGTGGTGGTAGGGTGTTTGTGGTGGTGGTGACAGGGGTGGTCGGGGTGATGGTTGTAGGGATGGTTGTGGTAGTGCTGATAGGGGTGGTCGTGGTGATGGTTGTAGGGGTGGTTGCTGTAGTGGTAGTGCCGTTCGTTTAGATCTTGCAATAGCAACACCGTCACTGATGGTGATGGTAATCATGTTGTTGTTGATGATGATGATGATGATGATGATGATGATGATGATGATGATGATGATGATGATGATGATGATGATGATGATGATGATTATCACCAGTATTATTATTATTATTATGGCGATTTTCATAGTGAGGATGATAATAATAAAGATTTGTTTTAAAAACTGATTTGAAATTGCCGCTCTTTGCCAAGACTCTTTAATCAATGTTGAGAATGCGTGAAATGTCATTTACCAACAAAGATGGCAATTTGCCAGTTTCATATGGTTAACAAGCATGAGTCATACAATAAAAGCTTGTGTGAGAAGAACAATTGTCACATGACCCCAAATTGACAAAAGTGCTTGCAGGCCGAATTGTGAACATCTAACCGCTAATTGCGCATTAATATTATTAAACTTTTCCATTGTTCAAGCGTTGGTTAGTGAGTTTGTGATTGAGTGAGTGACACTCGATCCCACACCAATATGTTCGAATTCTTCGAACATAAAAATGGCAACGCTGTAGCAATGTCCGAAGGACGATAATGATGATGATGATAACGAGGAAGATGATGATAATAATGACAAAGATGAAGAAGAAGACAACGATGACGACGACGATGATGATGATGATGATGATGAGAATGATGATGATGATGATGATGATGATGATAATGATGATGATGATTATGATTATGAGAATGATGATGATGATGATGATGATGATGATGATGATGATGATGATGATGATGATGATGATGATGATGATAATGATGATGATGATGATGATTATGATGATAATGATGATGATGATGATTATGATGATAATGATGATGATGATGATGATTATGAGAATGATGATGATGATGATGATGATGATGATGATGATGATGATGATGATGATGATGATGATGATGATGATGATGATGATTATGCTGAAGACGACGACGACAACGATGATGATCATGATGATCATGATATGATAATCATGATGATGATGATCATGATGAAGATCATGATGTTAATAATCATGATGATAATTTTGAAAATGATGACCACTTTGAAGAGCATGATAATGGTGATGATGATGCTTTAGACGATAATGACGACAATGAGGACAATTATGACCATGTTAAAGGCAACAATCATGGTCAGCGTCTTCAACATAATCATCATAGTCTTCGAGATGATCATCATCTACTTCAACAACGATGAATCATGATGATCGGTTATGATGATGATAGTCATAATGATGATGGTGATGATGATGATGATGATAATGGCGATGGTAATGATGATGATGATGATGATGATAATGACGATGTTGATGATGCGATTGATGACAATGATGATCAAATGAATCTTTCCTGGAAGAAAGAGAAGTTTTGAATCGAAAATAGAAAATCTGTAGTTACGTATTGTACTAATAAATTTGAACTCATAGGCAAAACTTTGTAACAAATAATTCCCTTCGGTGCACCGAAACCTGAAATCTGAGATCTTCGCTGCAAATGAGGAAGTAGATCCTTGAAAAGCTATCACCCGAGGTCGCATGTCGTAGCTGACTATATTCAATCATTAGTAGCACTCAGTTAAATTGATTGCAAACAACTTTTTTTATTCTGCTGTCAAACTTGGCAACGATTTCTCAAAAGGACAGTATATCATCGACTTAGCGAACACTCTCTCACCCAACGGCCTGAACAGGACTATTGACCGCTGAAATTTATCCATCCAACACACATATACCTCATAACATCTTTCATTATTTTTTACTTATTCTCGTTTGTTCATTTATTATTAAGTTTATCACCATATTATCATTGTTATTTTTATCATAACTGTTATTATGTTCATCGTTTTATCATCTACATCATTATTATTATTCTTGTGCACTATTCACCACCACCACATCCATATGTCCTCAACTTTCAACAATCTTTCTCCTAAAACACAGCCCTTATCTCTAACTCTACCCTTTTATCCTTTTGCCCCAATTCTACGCTATCATCCTTTTGCCTAACTCTAGCCACTGTGCTCTCCAGCACTCTATTAAATCAAGTCTTTCTCACTTTCCACACTCATCTATGCCTACCTTTCCACAATAGAATTTAAATGTATCACTGTCTCAGCCCTTACTTCTCACACTCTGTACTAGCTACATACCACCCTGTTACACTACAACTTTTCCACTTCTACACTCTAGATCCTTACACTCTACATCCTGTGCTTACCTCTTCTTTACATCGCAACACATCACACCGCACCTTTCATGTTCTCACTTTGTACACCCTGTACTCTACTTGCACTATCCTATCCCATCACAATATCACCTGCAAATTTTACACATAAGTACACCCTACCATCCAATCACATCACATTCTGCCAAATTCAAATTCAAAATCACCATCCATCACTTGTATATAGCCAAACGCTGTAAAATATAAAAATTAGTTTACCTCTGAAGAAGCCCTGAATGCCAAGGCGAAATATCTATTAAGTACTGACATCAAAAAGGACCGTTAACACAGGAGGGTATTCGGCCTCTGTGAACAATAGAAGATCACAGTTGGCTATCAGGCCGGGATTTCTGTTGCGCCACAATATCCTCCTCACGGAAATATCTTACATATAAGAGGACTTCTTGAAACTTCGGACAATAAAAAGCAAATCAAAAAAAGTATAACAATATTTTAAAATAAAAAATAATACCAATGTAAATCTATTTGAGCAACATTCTGTTTTATTGTACTGGAGATTAAGCGGGCAATCTCTTGCCGAAAATTTAAAAACATGTTGAAATAACTTAAATTTTCCAGTTTCTTCAGAGATTTGAAAGCGTTTTCTAAATCAGAAAAATTTGTTGAACAAAATTCGCTTGGGTGAACCTCTCAAAAATTTTGGATTTTTCATTTTATCAAAAAAGGCCATGATAGAAGATCTCTGCATACTGGGCCGAACGATATAGGAATTTTCTGTCTCACGACTAATATTTATAAAATCGCACAATCCCTTAAGTTTAAAGTCTTTTCTTTCCATCTTTTTAAAGGTCCATGAACTTCAGAAAGAATGCTGAGAACTATGTTGAGTGTCTGGCTGAAATTTGTTCTTGTAAAGAAAATAAAACTATTTTGTTTCGTTGGTAAAATTTACCGTCAGGGGACACTTAGGCTGTGTGAGTCATTCAACAGCTTTTCTAGCAACTCTAGCCTAAATAATTTACGGGAACAACATGCCCCTGGATGTCCCATACAATACATTGGAATTTCGTCGTACAGGTGTATTCACTATTGGGGGCGGTAAATCCTACTTGTTCCGCTATAAAATGCCTAAGTATCCCATAGTGTTTATAGAAAATAATATTTTATGTTTTTATCAAGAAAATTTATTGAAGGTACCTAGATAACAAGCACTGCCAAATTCTGAGTGCTAGTTGTCTCTTCTCAAAGATCACACTGGCAAAACCATTCAAAAAGTCTGACCAAAGTCAGAACGGTGTCATTCTACACCAATCAAGAATACAAAATACCATATGATTAGAGAGTGGTTGCAACTAATAAGATATAAGTTTACCCTTAACCCTGTCTCAACATTAACTCCTTAGACATTAATTCAACCAACATTCAAAAATTTTATTGCAGTTTTGTTCTCTGCCCACCAGGCGACATTTAGACCGATTTCAGTTGTTTTATCTCAATTGATAGTTAACATAAGTAAGGGTCAAATGTGCCCCCCTCCAATGTTGAGAATAAATTTTTACTTAACGCTAAACAAAAGCGCTAAGCTATACCAAACAGTAAAAATTTTACATTGTAAAATAAAAAATTTACCTGCCAAAATACCACAAATTAAAATCTAAATTTAATCACCAAAATCAATTATTTGGAGAGCGATGGGTCGTTTTGGGTGGTTTTGGCTGGTTTTGGGTCGTTTTCGGTGGTTCCGCGTTTTAGTAAGTACGGGGGCGAGGATGTTACATATCCCAACGCCAACCCCTGCTCGATGGAACCGGCCCTGTTGGGACCCAGCAAACTAGATTGACTTCGGGCCTTTTCCACGGTTGCAATACAAACTGGTATTCGTATAGAAAAAAGGTTATTCTTATGCAACGGCAGCTCTAAAATCCGAAAGACCCCATGTTTTGCTGTCACCGTTAAAGTACCGTTAAAGGTAACCAAGGGATGATGATCAAGCCAAGAGCGATCGTGCAGCTGAATTTGCTGCACAACATGTTGGAAACAAACAAATCCCACAAAAGGTACATTTTAGAATCAAGGTTCATTTCGTTATTTGATTAGAACCGTTTGTCCATTCAATAGTACAATTGGAATTTAAAAAATTAATCGCATTTGCATTCGCCCGAATAGAAAACAAATACAGACAACAGCATGTTTGATTGATTTTAATTTCATGTGGAGCTCATTTTGGGTTGAGGTTTATTTTGCCTTTTTGCCTGTAAACACAACAGTGAGGCTGACCATCTTGTTTTTGAAGCGATTTCTCAGCAACTAGTCATTCTTTACCCTTCCAACTAACATGTTTCACGCTGGTGAATTTTTCTAATGCGTATCGTATCTCAGAAATAGGAAACAATTTGACCCAAACTTCAGCCTGGTGTTTCTTATAATAGTTCCTTTTATAAAATAACTTGTAATTCATAATCTCATGCGTCTAAACACATACCCTTCTTGCTTCGTTGTCCATAACGGAAAGAAATTTTAAAGGGTTATCTAAAAGAATTCATGAAGTAAGAAGAATAGTCGTTGGTGTTGCCTGTTTGTAAAGTTTAATTGCGCAATACAGATTGCTTTCACTTATTTGAAAAAAACTGCATATAGAATCTAGAGAGTTTTACTGAATGATAAGAGAGATCATTGTTGAAACTGTTAATTATAAAATCTAGAATATAAAAATGGACATATATACTCATAACTTCAGTTTAAGATACGTTTTGCAAACAGTTATTTAGTAATTAGGTATTTCTATGATGCATTTTACCTTTCTATAATGTGATTTTACTAGAATAGTTTTCATTAGAAAATTGTCATTTGAGAGTCAACATGTTATTAAATAAGAAGGCTTTCTCCAAAGCAGCATGTAAACATGAAAATGGTGAACCAAACTATTTGGAAGACTTGCCATATTGTTTACTCACACTGCGGAAGATTATAGCGACCAAAAACATTCATCTCAAATAAACAAGAAACTGTGATGAAGCCTAGGTAACACGTGAGAAGCATTAGACCAGCTGGCCACCTCAGTTTCCATCTGCTGATCCAAAATACGAAAAGCATAGCAACGACACTGCCAATCAGAATAAATACCGTGAATTTAATACTGCCACTCATTATTGGTACTGCTTCACCATGATCCGTTATCAAGGTTTTCATCATCCAAGGAAGACCAAGTCCAAGAAGAATGTCGAAAACATTACTGCCAATGCAGTTTGAAATCGACATCCTTGCTTTTCCATGTTTGGCAACTATAATACTTGCCAATGCATCTGGAACACTAGCTCCACAAGCAATCAAGACCAGACCCATCACTATGTCTGGCACACCAAACGTATAGCCAATAATCGTCACCATGTAGACAAGCAGATAGGACAGAGCACCAATGTAAACAAGAGAGCAAATGAAAGTCATGGGATACCATTTTCTCCACTTTGGCTTGCTCGCATCAGGTATTGTCAGACAAAATATAACAATGATTGGAAAGCCAAGTAGCCAAAGAACTTTTTTTGCTTTGCCATTTGGGGGATAAATTTCACTGAAGCAAGATACATCATCTTCAGATTTTTCAGATGTATCCGTTATTACAACTTCTATATGGTTTCCATTTGTTGTATATTTCGCATTTCCATTTTCTTTGTTCTTTTCGGAGTTATTTATGTTATCCACAATGCGTGCTTCAGGGATCTTTTCATTAGATGTATCGATTACATGGTTATTTCCGTTTTTATTGAGAATAGGAGTTGTTTCCATGTTGGGTTTTTCTTCGCTTTTTGCCATTGGGAACATATTGTAAAAAAGTTTTTCTAATCTAAGACTGTTGTACATCATGAAAATATAAATGCCATAAAGGATCACAAGTGCGACAGCATCATACCAATCTACGTGACCATCGATGCAAATGGCGGCCAAAGGAATCAGAGATAAAGTATAAAATGCCGCATCACGAAAAATCGGATAAACATCAATATTAACTGGTACTGGAGATACCAGAATACAGCATCCAATCACAAATAGAATATTGAATACAGCTGACCCGATGATTGTTCCAACACCCACGTCGTCTTCTGCTACATAAACACCAACCATTGAGGTGAAGAGCTCTGGTGAAGAACTCCCGATTGCCATGAATGTTGCACCAGCGATTTCTGGTTGTATTTTTAATTTCTCGGTCAAAACTTCTAAAGCTGGGACGAAATAAGTATCACATAAGTAAGCCAAGCAGCCAAAAACATAAAATGCAGCAAATATATGGATCAACACACCTCCCTTTTCCCTGTTCTCTTTTCCCACGAGGTCTTTTGGAAACTGATGAATAGCTAATGGAATACACATTTCTTCATCTGTATGATTCCAGTGTCTTTGTCTTGCTATGTTAGCGCCATTTCTTGTTTCATTGATGATGACTGACGTATCATATACAGCCGTGCTCAGTGTTGTAGATAAAGACATATTTGTGATTCCTTCTACCCCCTTTTCATTCAGGCTTCAAGTCTAAAGAAGCCGACTTTGTCAGAAAGCACATTTCTTTTGTTAAAACTGCCTTTTATACATTTCAACGCTACTTACATAGCATGACGTTTGGG
The DNA here is from genome assembly GCA_014526335.1 of Chrysaora quinquecirrha. NCBI lineage: Eukaryota > Metazoa > Cnidaria > Scyphozoa > Semaeostomeae > Pelagiidae > Chrysaora > Chrysaora quinquecirrha. The sequence continues at coordinate 94,499 of JACTAT010000168.1, read as the reverse complement.
CAATGCTATGAAGAACTGGGTCGTGGATTAAGCGTTAGAGTGTTGACCCAAAGTAGTTCGGCTGTGATACGATGTTTACATTTATCTTCCTACCAGGAAATGTTTTCTTTTCTTTTCCTTCGAAGATATGTAGCCCGCTTTTTTAGGTCGATAAAGAAAACCTTTTGCTCAATCGCTATTTTTGACTACTTTTGGCCTTATTCGATGTTTTGCATTGCTTATTTTTCCACCAAAAAAGCAATGCAGGAATTTGATTGTTATCACCAAACCAGATATTCTTGGAAGCTTTTGTTTAGTAGACATTAAGGTTGCGCTGAAGATCGAAAATAGGTCATTGCACAACAGACAGCGAGAAGGGTCAAGTTGACCTGCACACTGATTTTCAACAAAATTTAAAGAAATGACCTTGATTAGATAAGTCATTAAAACTATTATTGGTTTGAGGAAAATACTGCTGCGCTTAAACAGACATTTCGAGCTTAGGAGCTAAAAAACTGTATAGTTGAACTTTCAATACATAATATACTTTTATATTTTATATTAGAATATAATATACGTGTAATATATTTGATATATATCACAATATCTTTGCTAGACTTTGAACCATAAGACAAATTGAAATTAATGCCAATCCGGAAAGTTTCATTATATCAAATTTTAACAGCAAGAATAAAGACAAAACTAAAAATTCTAAAAATTTTATATCAATGCTAATATTTCGACTATTGTCTAAGTTATCATCAGAGCAACTAATACAATAAGCCAGAAAATTACAATTTGAATACTTTTTTTTAGGAAATTACGTATCCGAAACACAAACGCAATCATGGAACAAGCTAAGAGCAAATCGAGGCTAGCCACAGGAGGCCCAATCTACTGTAGGTAGTGTATTGCTATTTGGCCCAAAAGGAATTTCAAGTGTAGTGGAAATTTTCATATTCTTATCTATGGTTTCCGCATTTTACCCCCGTATCGCAGTTCTGATTGGCTACGCAAAGGTCGGTTGTTGTAACGATACGACTTATCCAGCGAATTTCATGTTAATTTCAAACGTCGGACTTCTATTGGACCAAAAAACAATACACTACCTACAGTAGTGTGGCCCTACAGGGAAGGAATATAAAAATATTCGGAATAAAGCCAATGCTCTGAATACAAAGCTTAAGAAAAGATACTTCACATACAAGATTCATTCTTACGAATTGGAATGTCAAAGAGAACTAGACCACCATAAATCAGCTATATTCAAAAAAGGTCTAAGACAACTAGTATTACTGAAAGTCGATGAAAGTCGATGATATGACGATCGCTAAGCCCGATTTGATAGCAGACTTGCTGAATAAGTATTTTTGCAGAGTAGGGGAACAACTTAGTAAAAAAATTCCTACAAAAATCAACTCGTTTATAAGTAATCAGGTTCTTGCCCTGAACGTACTTAGAGTTTTTTACGCCTGTAAATGCTGAGGAACTTAAAAAAGCCATGTCAAAATTCAAGAAATTTCAAGGTTCTGGTATGGACAATATATCTAGTCTATTTCTTCAGAAAAGTATGCCCATAGTAGCAATCGGATTGAGCCAAATATTCAACATGTCCTTGTCTAAAGGGTATTTTCCCGGCAGCTGGAAGGTTGCTCGGGTGGCTCCTATCTACAAGAATGGCTCATCGAGTGAAAACTCCAACTACAGACCAATTTCGATGTTGCCTGCTGTGTCTCGACTCTTTGAGAAACTAATTTATGACCAGCTTTATACGTATCTTTTTGTTATTTTGTTAATCACTTGCTCTTTTCCGGGCAGTCTGGGTTTCACTCTGTATTAACTAGCTTATTAATATGCTTCAGTTTCACTCTGTATTAACTAGCTTATTAAAATACAGTGATGACTGGTATCTTAACGTAGACAAAGGGCAGCATACGTCAGTAACTTTTGTCACTGTTGATCATCAATTACTGTTGCAAAAATTAAGATTATCTGGCCTTGCTGTTAAAGCGATCAACTGGTTTCAATCTTATCTGGTAAATCGCAAACAATGCTGTAAGGTGAACGGGCATATGTCCAAACTAGAGAACCTTAATTTTGGGGTTCCTCAGGAGTCCTGCTTAGGTCCCCTACTGTTCTTGATTTATATTAACGATTTACCCTTGGCACTTGACTCCTCAAAATTAATAAATACGCAGATGATACAAGCATCTCCTACTTCTCGAAATCTATTTCTCGAGCAACAGTGCTTTCAATAAAGACCTGCAGTCTTTTAAGACATGGCTAGAAGAGAGCAGGTTATTCCTTAACGTTGCAAAAACACAAAGTATCTGAATAGGTAGTAGGTATCAAATAAGGGCGCTTAACCAGCCTGACACGCAAAACCATTCCTCCGCATTGAAAAGGAAGCTATCTCCATCATTACCAGTATAAAAGATTTGGATATCCAGGCAGCTAATAGAGTCTATAACTGCCAAGGTTGATTACAAGGCTCTCCACAATGAGGCTGCAGATTACTTGAAAGAACTATTAGGCTATCTGATACTCAAAGCAGTGTACTACGTTATTCAAAAACTGATCTACATATTTCTCTGTTTAAAGTGCTTATGACGCCATATTTTGACATGTATTTTTTCAATTTTCTAACCAAGTGTAATGCGCTCATTCCATAGCTGCAAACCGAATTTGCGTGTCTTCTCTAGAAATGACTTTATGGCTTCTCATTGCGCTCGCGCGAAGTCGAAGAAAGTCATGGAAGCATGAAGTCTGAAGTGTCAAAACCTCCCCGAAGAGATGGAATTTCAGGCTTCTTCAGCTTAAAATCTATAATGTTAAGATCATCTCGGTAAGAATAAACCTTGACCAAGCAAAAATATAACCATGGGCCCTTTGCACAATAGACCTAAAATTCTGCCAAAATTCTACCAAACAGTGGGGCGCATTTCAGGGCATCTTTTAAGGAATTTTGACTAGTGGGCCAAACCATCGGGAGGGCCCGATTCCCTAGGAAAATGTCTAATCTGAACAGCCCTGAAACCTCTAAGCATCAGACATTTATCAAGTAAATGAAGCGGTTCATGCTTTCTCAAGAGCTTTTGCAACTTCAGTTGCCTGCTACACACCTCTTTGGGCCGGAGGAGAAGTATTTTTCCGTCATGGAAGGAAACATGAGATGAGACTTGTGTGCCGCAGGCATCCTTCCAAAAGGGGGTACGGGGGCATACTCCCCCGGAAAAATTTGGATTTTTTTGTGTCCAGAGTCACTCTGGTTAGGTTTCCGTGACTGAAAAAATATGCTATATCTAACTACAAAATCATTCTATTTCACCAACTTATTGAAACATGCCCCATCTTAACGAGCGGTTCATGGTTTTCCGACCTTTTTTTTGAAGTAGTTGGTTGGTCTTGTGTCACAAAATTGAATGCATGAGTAAAAAGTATTGCTTCAACTGGCTTCTACAGTGCCACTGATGCATATTTAGATATTGACTGGAGCTTCTTTAGGAATTTCGAGCTGAAACGGTCGGCTTGGTGACTAATAACATGCATGTGGTTTTCATACTAGTAATTTGATATGATTTTCAATTCAGAACAAACGGTGAATCCTATACTTAGGAAACTATTATAAAAATTTTGTTTTGAAAGGGGCCCACACTAGTGGGCCCAAAGCCGAAAATTTTGCTCTACTACTGGGCCAGGAAGAAGGCCCACTGGGCCAATGGCCCAGTAGTTACAATGTTAAAAGATGCCCTGGCGCATTTGTTAATTATTGAGTTCCGACCATAAATTCCTGATGCCTTGAAACAGTCTCTATCAATCATTTCGAAGAATTCTTTCTTTCTTTCACCCTCAATGCACCATCAACTTGAATTATATTTATTTTGAAATTGCCTATTTTCGACATTTAGTGAATGACATGAATTAAATTTAAGAATCTGGGTTCTCCGACTTAAGCTCTTCAGAATATTGTTGAATAAAGAACCTTAATGCCGATTGTTGCATTTGTAAAAGTGATAGTCTAACATATGCAGATAATACCAAAATCATTCTTTGCATTCTGCCCTGGCCGCTTTGCTCCAGCAAATAGAAAACAATCATAAAAAAGCATGAAAAACTCTTCATCCGACATCTTGTTTCGAGAACGAATGAAAAAAGCAACAAAATGTCGCTTCAGGTCAAGAAATTAATCGGTGATAACATTTGGCAGAAATAAGGGCAGCTCGGGAGCTGCCCATATTTAATTAGTCGACCTGTTTCATCCTTACTAGAATTTATGGATAGTAGAAAATGCAAAAAAGTCCTTGCACACTAGGAAAAAAGGTGTTAATTTGTTAATCCTTACTAAAATTTGGAAAAGTACTCTAGTGTGCAAAGGCCCATAAACAATAATATTTTACTAATAAACATAGAGCAAAATTTCACCGTCTTCTTAGAAAGCATAAACTTGCTTAACAACAATTTGCTATAGATTAAGGACCATTCAGTACCCATATTTGGACTTGGAGAATGAATGGAGTCTCAAAGGAAGACAACACGTTTCCTCAGCGGAACAATCAGACTCCCAGTCCAAAAATTCCAAATTCAAACGACACAGAACCCTTCCCTCGTGAATCTCCGGCCCAATTTAGCAAGATGTTTCTTACAGGAAAAGCTTACAATTTTGAGAAATCTTGCACTCATCAAATGCAGATTGATTTGGGATAATTAGATTATCATCAATAATGAAATTATATTACAGAATTCGTTCGTTTGGTAATCATTAGAGTTTCCTAGCTTTCCTGGATTTCATTAGAGTTTCCTAGCTTTCCTGGAATTATTTCCCAGCTCTCCGATCTCCTCGCCACAGTACCCAGTTATTCCAACTTTCTGGAATCACAATTCCTATCTTTCAGATAAAAGAACAAGAAAAAGATGAGGGAACTGAGGAAACCCTAGCTTTTGCAGCTACACTCCTAGCTTATTTGGAACGGGTGTGGTTAGAAACCAAGAGTCCGATTTCAAATCTGGAAAACTCTCGTGGTTACAAATAAAAATGGAGTAAAAGTGCCAATCCTGGAAAAAGATGAAAAAGGAAAGAGAACAATCTCCAAGCTCTCTACCAATACTTTAGTGGGACTATGTACCCATCTAGAGATAAGCTATCTTAAATCGCAAATGAAGTCCAGTTCTTAAACAAAATTGTTCACTGCAAAAAAATTGTTTATCATGGATATTATCAAAGCTTTACCCTGGGTACCAGAGCCTCAAGATTGGAACTGCAGAACAAAATAAAAAAAAAATAATAAGTTGAGCAAAATACGAGGCTCTGGTTCCATCCAAACAGAGTCTCGTTCTGATTATGAAAGGCGCGATTCCATGTAATCATTAATCACAACATATCGACTGGAACGACAACTCTATTGTTCTGATGTCTGCACGTATGGATTTTCAGAAAAACAAGGCCTCTGTGCGTAAAATATGCATTCACATATTGCTCGATTTTGTGCACGAAAATTGGTTTAACCTAGTGGTTTTTGGGAGGAAAAATGAAAGAAATAGCTGCTGCAACTGAACATGGAGTTATAATTTCACAATTCATTTTTGAAACGAAGAACGGCTGTGTTGAACTTGCTGTAAACAAAGCTTAGGCCACCCAATTACTGATTTCAAAAAGCACCGCGTGCTAATTAGACCGAGAATGAGAATGAAATTGAGCCCGAGAATGAGATTGAGAATGAAATACAGAATGAAATTGAAATACAGAACGAAATTCGCATTTTGCATTTTCACAACAAAAAATGAAAACAGATACACTAATTGTTGGTAGTAGTTGATAGAAATGTTCATTGTGACAGAAGCTCACTTGAAAAAATTTATTGTTTTTATTTTGCAGTTATTGGCCTGAAAACTTGTACTTCAACGCTTACCTGACGTTTCCACATTGGACTACCTATTGCGAATTTCGTTCTAAAAAGCATTTCCGGTAGATGCTTTCCAGAACGAAATTCGAAAATGCCTTGTTTTGACCACAAAACGACCTTGAATTTTGTCGATGCGTATATATTGCAGAGAAAGTGCAGCGATTGACTGTTTTATGCAATTTTATTCGTCTCAGTGCTCTTTATCGTCTTCAAACAGCCCAGAATGAAATTCGCCAAACTTAGGCCAAATGAACAAGTCAACTAAATTCAGGAAATGTAAACGCATCTCAAACACAGGGCTGTCAGAAGATGGTTTCTTCCGAACGAGACTCGCACACAGGGTATTCTTGTTCTGAACATTGATTAAAAGTATTAATTAACGATTATCAAAATCCATTGATGAAAATTAGGATACAAGCATAACTCAAACATAACACGAAACTAACAAAATACAAGAGTCTATTACTAAGTATTAATTTAAAGTAAAGTATGAGCCACCAAAAACTACACTGCAATGTAAGCATACCAAGAAGTCAAATTGTACCCTGGCTATTATTGTGTATAAAACAAGTGTGTCTGTCACTGGGATCCGTTACAGTTTTTTCCAGGTAAACAATTAATCAATTATCAATAGACCACTTCAAGTAAGGGCCACGTTGTAAATTGAAAATTTGGTGAAAGTGAAATTTCGACTTCAGATTCCAATTCAGCACCGTCTTTTTAATGTTGAGGGACTTTTTTACGCCTCTAGTCCTTACGATGTTGATTCCTTTATAAAATTTCAAACTTTTAACACCAACAAAATCAACATCGTACCTGCCTCTTTGTTTTCGAATCTAGTAACTAAACATCGTACCGATTCCATTGGCATTGCATTTGATCTAGAGACCGCCATACCGCTTAATTACATGAAATTGATTTACTCACTAAAGCACATGCGCAACACCTGAAACGTTTTACCTTACCTTACGAGAAAAAGTTGTCATATTAATACGACGTAAATAATAAACTAATGAGCTAACGGTAAATTAAATCAAGGTCAGATGCACAAGAGGTAACCATTTTTACCACAGTCAAACCATTCTCTTCATTTGATCTTGCTCGAAGTAGAATCCTGAAACATTCAAATTGCTTCGCTGCCATTTCTTTCCTTTGCTTTGCATGAACACTTGGCAGAATCATTGGCATCGCAACGCTATGCAGGCCATTTTCCTCAGCTTCCTTTATTATATTATCAGCACATTGTTTGAGATGGCTGTCCAGTTCTGTGTTAGTAAGAGGTAGCTCTGTTCCTAAAGAAAAGAACAAGGATTCTTTATTTCCATGCCTTCGTGACAGGTGACTTACAGAGTCAATGTGTTCTCTGGAGTTGGGTTTCTGTCGCCTGATGGCTCGTGAGTGCAATATCAAATAGTATATCAGATAATCTCAGTAAAGCAATAAAGACAACCTACCAACGGATAAGTAGAGATAGTCAGACTTCAAACGTCCAGGTCTGCACACTCTTATCTGTGAGGTTAGTAGCTGTTCTTCACACTCAGTTACATGTGTTGAAGACATAACAAGAACATCTTCTGACTCCTGTTTACAAAGGGAGACAAAGGAGGAGTGATCGACATTAATAGATTAGCACCGAACAAGGCTTAATTATATGAAACATTCTCCATCCCGACAAAATTAACAAAATGAAAAATAAAAAGAGTTAACAGTTACAAAGAAATATAAGTTACAAAGAGAACATGTTCTGCTCATTACGATAAGAAACAGGATCGGTTCCATTTGCAACCGATCCTGTTTTTTGAAAGGCGTTTACACAGGATCGGATCCAAAGCGGATCCTCTCGACAATTGTCTTTGCATTTATTTTACACTTAACTTGTGATCAATAAAGATGGCACCTGCAATTCCAAACTAACAAACTGTCAATAAGAATAGAAAAATAACACGTCCTAGATGTCGAGAACTGTATGTAACCTAAATTATAGTGTCCAAACTGCTTGCAATAAAGAAACAAAGCTGTGACAAGATATATTACCTTGCCAATTGCTTGCGATCTCTTGTTCACAATAGCCACAATTGCATGGGCTCTCTCTTATGTAACTCTCCAACCATTACTAATAAAGTAAATGAAACAAATTCAACTTATAGTGATATGACTTGGGGATATGGCAGTCCAATGTTACTGATAGATAAATTTTCCAGTTCATCTAAATTGACAATAGATGTTAAAGAATTGCAAAAAAATCCCATCCTACCTATGGATGTGCGTTTTCGGACAGCAAACAAACACACAAGCAGTTACCTTCCATTTTAACAAACCTTCCCCTTACCACTACTTACCAGTTTAAACTTGCTTCACACGTACGTACCTTGGATTTGCAGATTGTCATTGATTTTATGCTTTTTGTGTACTTTGTCATCCTAGAAGTATAACAATGCAATGGCTTATTTGAATATGAAACATACTCGGGTGGCGCATTCTGTACCAGAAAGTAATCTTAAATATTAAAGTCAATTGCATGCAACACGTGAAACTCCATTTACCTGAAGTAAGACTTTTGACCAGTACACAGTTAATCTTGACTTCCCCTCTCCACAAAGTCTACTCACAGCATCTTCGTATTCTATGTTGTGAGTGTCCATCATATCCAAACAAAGTGCATCGGGTAGTATAATATGGTCTATGAATTGCGTGGATGTTAAGCCGTATCTGTTTTTCGTTATGGTCGGAAGGCTGATGCTAAAGTATTCGTGGTCAGACTTTTCATTACAGAAAATACGATACAGAGCACCTTGTATTGCTTCTAAGCTCCCGCTCTCTAAATTGGTTTGAATCATTTTGTGTTCTCGTTTGTAAAGCTGAACGAGAGCGTCTTTGCCATACTTTGCCAAAACAATGTATCTTTCATTGCTATTTTCGATTTCGAGATTGATTCTATCCAAAAGCCTCTGCTTTAGCCTTGAAAATATTTTTAATTTCGAGCGAATTCGGAGCTGTTCCTGATAGATGGAGTCTGAAGAGCTGCTTGCATCGGAGTTTGAGTCGCTAAGGTGACCAGGAACTTGCGAATCGTTCTCAGTCTCCTCATCATCGTCACCATTTTCGAGGACGTCTTCACTTGTGTCTGTTCTCTTTGAGACCTTTTCTCCAGATAAAGCTGGAGAGACTGAAAAAAATTTCGCATTTTTCCATAGCCCGGAACCATGTTTCTTACCATTAAATCTGATCTCGTTGTTGTTGGGAGTTCGTCGTCGCAATCCATTCTATTACCTTCGGGTCGCTTATTACGGACAATATCTATTGAATGGCACGCCACATATGTTATCCAGTAACGATAATATAGAACATTACTTGAAGTGATTGAATACCTATTGTCTTGCAGCATCAAGTTGTAACCGTTAACACAAGCAAATACTCCACAAGAACTGGAATCATGTTGCTTCGGCAGATGTTGCGGATAAATTAGAACCCATTCATGAAGACGAAATTCAAGTCCATGTGTTGCTGCATACTGCCTTATAAAACAACCACTCTTCGAAATGTTTCCTTACGCTGATTATCGTCCTCAACGAATCTATAATAACGACACATCGACCCTTTGGATGAACAGCAACAATAACCCAATGATTGCCATTGACATGCTCCGGAATTATGATTGCATCAGCATTGAACGTGTCTGTACTTTGCAGGATTCTAGTATACTCTGAGGATTTTGCTGATTTCCCTTAGCGACATTGAGCAAGAACGTACTCGTCGTTGCTATAACCTTGCTGTTAGTAACTGATTGCGAGATTGCAACTAAAACTGTGAGATGATATCACCATTCAAATGGGCATCTTTCCAACATGTGCGTGCGTCGTGTAAATCCAATTGACTGGTACTGGGTGCCAGAAGCCCAAACCAATACTTTTCTGCATTTCTTTGCTCCTCTTTGACAGAGTCGGTATGTCTTTCTTACTATCTCTTATTCTCGTGTCAGGCTCTAGGTGGTAAACAACTATATGAATAGATTTTGAACTGGACGCTGTTTCAAAAATTTGTCGATGTTGCGGGTTTTCAAAGACAAGTCGTCATATGTTCTCACTGTACTACCATCAACAAGGTGTACGGCATAGTGACCATAGTTAGGAGTTACAGCGTAATGCGAAATAATGGCCATTAGTTTATAATGATACCTCTCGTCAGCTTTTCTTGCCATGTGTTCGGAAAGGTCCAACGTTTTGGGAACTTCGACTGGCGTTTGGTTTATCCGTGGATTGTTTTTATTCCAGTTAGTTCTTTTCAGATTAATCGCAAGAATCAATGGTAGTTGGTGAAAAAATGTGACTTCCAAGACAGAATGCTCTCTGCAGCTTGAAGTACATAAGGAATCGGCAAGTTCTGGGTCATTTCCGTAATATTGTCCTCTCAGTTGAGCCCATATTATGTCCTCTAATTTCACAGGCTTTAGAGTGTCGTGCACGGAAAGATTTAAAAAACTGCCACTGTGGAAAGAGCCTGAAATGTTTCGACAGGTCAGACATTGCCTCAATTCCAGACAGACAATCTTCAGATCTGCAGACATACGATCACAAGCCACATTTTCCATGTAATGCGAAATTAAACACGCGTATAATTCTGCTGCGTCTTTCTCCCCACAGGAAATGGGATTGAATTCCTGGGCGTCTAGTAGGATACCAAACTCTTCGACCATTCTTAAAGTAAGTGGACTCTTAACGTCTTTTGCTAGTCGAATCTTGCACATCAAAAGAAAACGAGAAACTTCGAGCCTCTGCGTTCTATCATAACTAAGCAGCAAATCAGCTATACCTGTGCCACATACCAAATGAATAATGCTGCTTAGCCAACAATTGCTTTTTTCGTTTGCAATACCTCTAGAATGTCTTAAATTGCTGAAAGAAACCGATGTTGTCCGCGAGGACTCACATGGTAGAAACTTGTGGCCTTGTAGCATCTGTTGTGTTGTTGTGTCTAAAGCCGAGAGTTCTTCGTGACGTGATCTTATCGTATCGCTGGCCCCATCATTGTGTTGCGTACCACAATGCACTATAAGGCTCACCATCGCCCGAAATTTTTCCTCGACGCAAGCGTTACAGTGGTACCTTGGTATCTGTTTGGAAAGGAATTCTTCTCCCATTTCGATGCATGTACTATGATACCAATCATGACAAATGTTGCATTGAACCATTAAGGGATCTGAAGATTTGTGGCCTTCGGCAGATACAGTAGACAAGCTTTTGGTGGGGACGAGGAGTTCTCAGGCTACTCTTCTCGGTATCTGATAAAAGCGAGTATCTTCTCCGCAATTCTTTAATGCATTCCTCAGTGGAAGGTTGCTTTGGTGACACAACATCCCAATTGTTAGCTTTGAAAATTTGGAACCGCATACGTTCCTCGTTCCCAGTGATTCCGTCTTTCGTTTTTTTTGTCAGCTCTCTTTCCGTTCTTAGTGCGCGATGCATTGAAATTTATTGGCGTTGCTGGTGGTTCTTGATACTTTCCAGCTATTTTGCTTCTTTTTCTTGAATTGCCTTTTTTATTCCATTGTTCAACGTCTTCGGGCTGAGCATCGCTTTCTATATCACAATGATGATCTTCGTTTGGATACCTTGGTGTGGTTTTCTCTATTCCTTCAAACTGTGTTTTGCATTTTCGTCTTTTCTTGTTGTCTTTTCCATATGATATTCTAATCGTGTCCAAGTATTGCCTCCGAAGGCCAACAACATCCTCATAGTGACGGATGATGAAGTCATCTATTGGCACAGATTGAGCAGAAAAACTCTGTTTCACGAACGTGAAATAATTTTCTGCATACGAATTTGTTCCAGGGATGTCTACACATGTTTTCCCATCGAAGCTGTCAACATTGGCAATCCGTTGATTTAGGTCCGGCCGCCACACAAGTCGGGACCACAATGGCAAGAAGGGCAATAATACTTTTCGCAGGTATTGCATATATGCTGGCAAATGGTATTTGTTGCTCTCCGCTGTTGCGTCTTCTTCAAGACTTAAACTCTCCAGAGACTTTTCAATGTAATTCTTGAATGCACCACCAGACAAGGAGTCCGAAATGTCGCAGTCTTCGGATGTTGGGTCTTCGTCATTATCCTCGTCGTTATCAAAGACTTTATCAGTGCCAACTGAAAATTCGTTCACTATTTCGGTCAGTCGTTTCACAGCATCTGTCAGCTGATGAGTTTGTGTAGGTGACATGAATATGATATGAGCTAGCTTGATCAAGGTAAGAGCATCTTGAAGTTCCTCTGTATTAATAAGCAGCCCAATAACTCTCATAGCTAGGTGTTTGATGGAATTCTTGTTTTCTACCGTTAAATGCTTACGGGCGCATGCTTCCACATTTCTAGAATTCATTTTCATTATATGTGCTGCACAAATTGATATGCACGCCATATTGTCTCCGAAAGTTTCCTTTCCAGAAATAACCTCAAAGCATTTGTCTACATACTCCTTAATGGACATGTCATTGTTAAATGCACCTAAGCATGCGGATATTATCGCAGTACTGAAGTCTGTTTTTATGACCAGCGGGCAAACATTGTCGCCGTACAACTGCTTCTCCTTCTCTCTTAGAACTGAAAAAGCTCTTCTGATTGCACTTGCATTATGAGAAGATGTAACCAACTCTACAAGAGGCACAGGAGGTGTCTTCCCAAATGGATGTCTAGTTGTCAGAGAATAAAGAAGAATTCGCTTGAAACCTTTAATCTTTTCTACTATAGTCCCTGTTGCATCAAAGAAAATCACATCCTTTTGGCAAGCAGTCCTATACAAGCGCACACTCCCTTCATCCAGCAACACAACACTTATTTTATCGCTGGTTATGTCATTCGATTGCACATACCCATGTAGCTTTTGGTCACTCATCATTGACTTGAAGAAATTTTTATTTTCTCCTCGTATCTGTTCATCACATCGACGTATTCTGCTTGCAATTAAATCTTTATCGTTTCTCACCGAATTGGCCTCAGATGAGATATTCTGGAATACCTTTTGGGTCACACCACAACCAGATCTGTTGCCATACACAAAGGCATCGTCATGAAGCCCACCCAACTTATGTCTGTACAAAGTAGATGGGTTTTGCCTTGTCTCAATAAAATGCCTTTTTATATCATCCCTTTCGCTGCCCGTGATTCGTCTCGCTTTTAAAGAAGATGCCTCGTGTTCTACAATGCCGGTTAACTGCACCTTCAATTCATTCGAACTTTCTACTTCTATCCAGAAAGCTACCTTGCATGTACATGGGGTGATGGTACATACTGCACGTCCTTTGAAAAACGGACTTTTCTTTTTTCTGGAGTTTATTTGTTTTACATCGTTACTTTTGAAAGCGAATACGCAGTATGGGTTCAGCTGCTCCAAAGCACCATTGAATAATCTAGTTCAATCTCCTCCGAGTCTACGTCTTCCAGAAGTAGAGTTAATTATAGGAAGACTTCTCCAGGATGGATCCAAAACAGATGTTCGCAAATTTGTACCTAGATCAACTTTTAACATTTTCTCTGTGGGACACGTGCTTTTTGACATCGCACCCACAACATCGTTTGAGAGTCCTACGTGTTCAAAAATGCTACTAGGATATTTCTTGCTTTCTTTCTTGTGACATTCCTGCTGGCCTGTATGGACTTCAATTCTACTGGGTAGTTCCTTGTCACCAAGATTATTATTAGCAGAATTATTGCCAGTTTCAGTGAAAGGGTCGGAAGGTTCTTGCTCCTCCACACTTTCATCAGCAGACAATACGTCTTTGTTGGAATCGCTTAACCGATTATTTTCGATAGCAACTTCTTCGTTATCGTTTAAAATTTCTGCAGCAATGCGCGAGCAGATACTAGCTGCGAATTGTCTGCGTTCGGAAAAGTCAGTGCTATCACTGTGGCTCACGATGACATTGTCCATGATGCCACAACACACATTAACCGTGAAGCGCTCTCTATTTTCTGAAGACATCGAGTTCGAAAAATTGCAAGGTTTGTTATACTCTTTCGCTATGGCATTATAATTCTTTTTGTGATATATCCAAATTCTTGTCCTTTTTGCATCAGTAACGTTATCAATCCTATAGTATTGTTGTGCAATTCGTTCTGCATCATACCGATAACTTATTTTCTGCCGTAACGGAATATTGCTTAGCTTTAAAGCCTCAACATACTTCCTTAAATTTATTGTTTCATTTGGTGCACCACCAGAAACACCTGCACGGCAGGGTTTTCGTATTGGTAAACGCTCGTTGCTTCTTCTTCTATCCCTTCTCCGCTGTCCTAGCTTGCGATGTCGTGATCGACCACGCGAAATTTCTGGGGTAGACGTCTCCGCACTATTTCCGATCTTTGATCGCGCTCTCCGTGTTGTATGACAATAGATCTTGCGAGCGCATGATTTGAAAAAATTGCGTAGCACATTTTGTCGAGCAAGACAATCTCGTTTAACGCATAGCACACCACGATTCCTTTGCAAAAGACAATTTCTAGCAACATGAACAACCATACCTAGAAGGACAAAGTATTAATTGCTCATGTACTGCTGCAAACACATTGTCTTACCCCTGCTAAGCGCCAACAGGTAGAATGAATACTGCTCACTTTATCGTTATTTGCATATGACACAAGAGAATTAAATCGAGTACCAGCGATTTCTAATCTCGGCTAAAAAACATATTCTGCAACAAAGCCCCTTCAAGGACGTTCACCCTCAGCCATGGGGCTTCGTGATGCCTTCACCTCCCCCTACAATATTTTCTCAGTGGGAGTGAATTTTCATGTTGTTGTATTCTGTAAATAGCTACCCACTAAAAAACTACAAGCCCTCTGCTGGGCATTACGAGTTCAGCAATTGCAATACCTTTGTTATCAAAACCAGATTACTTACCTTAAAAATGCATGTACTTGGAAACAGACACTATCATTTTTTCGTACCAATTGAGTCAAGACGTTTCGTGGCTAATTGTGCTTGTGGTAGATATTTGCTGCAAAATCGAGCAAAATAGGCTAATGCAATCAATTCGCTTTTCTTTTGCTTTTGCAAACATTTAATCAAACTTGCATTTAGATTGACTTGGATGAATGGCACGAATGTTACCTTTTCCAGAAAATATGAGAAGGAGATGGTCAGTGTGTGATACAATAATACGAGAGATGGAAAATGTCGGTCAGACGAACAATTTCTTCACTATAGCAAGCAGCTAGCAAAACTTTGATAACGAAAACAGCAATAAACACGTTTCCACTACAGATCCAACATGCAGAAACCAGAGCAATCATAGAAATAGGAGTGTTTGTGAAATGCGAAATTTGATGAGGCAATCTTACGCAATCGAGATCAGATGAAAGAGTTATGAGAGAAAAGAACGTTTTGGAGCAATTAAGTCAATTAAGAAGAATTCTTATTGGTCTGTGCATCAGGAGTAACGGAAGTTCCCGATGAGTGCTCTCATAGTTTCACACTACTAAACAATACACGCTTTCTATTTATAAAGAACAAAGCTCAAGGCCTGAGGGTCGTTTAAGGGGTTTCTGGGAACACATGCGAAATGTATCATGGGAACAAGGGAACATTGTCAAAGTAAAAGACATCGGGAAGCAGAGATCTGCTTAAATCCTCCATATCAACCCACTTGACTGTCAGTCTGCTTGTTAAACTCCAGGGAACAAGAGGATACTTTTCAAGGGAACAGGGGAACATGTAACATCCCTTAAATGACCCCCAGGCCTTGTTGCAAAAGTTCCTTTTCTTTTGATCGAATTCTAGTGCCAAAAGTCCCTTAATAGCTCCTTTATTGAATTTAATATTTAGCGCCATGACTATTGTATGGTGCAACTTGTAGCCTATGTGAACAATGCTGGCAATCACATCCTAGAGGAAATTTGTTTTATACAAGCGTATCATGAAATTCATGTGAATTATGACTGCAAATAAACGGACACGGCTTCCTAATTTTTCATTGTTTGCAGTGATAACAAAAATTAGAACTGAAAAATTACTTAGCAATTCTAACCTTAGTAGTTTAAGTCGAGGTGCAAATTACTCCAAAAAATCTCGTCCTTTTTCAAAAATCCTATTGTTATTCCGAAAAACCTTTAATAATTTTCAGGAAATTCTATTAAGCAAATACATCGAAGCACCCTTTGGGCGGGTGAGCAATGTGTCAAAGCATGCGACTTTAGAATGACAATTTTCTTTCCATGAATGGATTCTCACGAATCTGTCTATTCATTTCAATAACATATACATATACAAATACATATAATAAGCATTATAATAAGCATATACATATACATATAATAAGCATTTTTCCATTTTGTGACAGGAAATTTTAGCAAAAGGTTCAGAAAAGTTAAAAAATAAGAATATCTCAGAGTAAAATTACGCTGATTCATTCTTATTCACAACAAATATCATAATAGACATTCAATAATGAAAAGTTATATACATATTGATAACGGTCAATAAATACTTTTAATCAATGTCGAGAACTAGAATACCCTGTGTGCAAGTCTCGTTCGGAAGAAACAATCTTCTGACAGCCCTGTGTATGAGATGCGTTTACATTTCTTGAATTTAGTTGACTTGTTCATTTGGCCTAAGTTTGGCGAATTTCATTCTGGGCTATTTAGAGCCGAAAAAGAGCACCGAGAGGAAAAAAACTGGAATAATACAGAGAATTTATGCACGTTTACTACAATATATACGCATCAACAAAATTCAAGGTCGCTATGTGGTCAAAACAAGGCATTTTCGAATTTCGTTCTAGAAAGCATCTACCGGAAATGCTTTTTAGAACGAAATTCGCAATAGGTAGTCCAATGTGGAAACGTCGGGTAAGCATTGAAGAACAAGTTTTCAGTCCAATAACTGCAAAAAAAATATAAGAATTTTTTTCAAGTGAGCTGCTGTTACAATAAACATTTCTATCAACTACTACCAACAATTAGTGTAACTTTTTTCATGTTTTGTTGTCAAAATGCAAAATGCGAATTTCGTTCTGTATTTCAATTTCATTCTGTATTTCATTCTCAATCTCATTCTCGGGCTCAATTTCATTCTCATTCTCGGTCTAATTAGCACGCGGTTCAAAAAGCTCCAGAGTTAGAAGAACTTTATCATATAATATATTTTAACAAGGTTAAAGTTTCATGGAATAACAGAAATAAAGAAATTATGAAAGAACATCTGGACCGAGTAAATTAAGAATAAACTCCTGTACATATATGAAGTATAAGAGAAGGCTTCGTTCAGGTCGTTTCAGGTGACGATAAAATCCAAGCGTTATATTATTCAATATCAATGCGTTATATTTAAAGATATTTAGTATCATAACCATAACTATGTAAATTTGTTTCTTAAAATGTATAATTCGTATTTTTCTAGTGGTTTTCATCTCAGATCTAGTAGCTGGACTTGATATTTTGAAGGCGGCCTACCAGGCAATGCCGCGATTTGGAAAGGCGGCGATTTTCCATGTCCAGTTGGGAGAATGGCAAAAGTATCTTTTGATAGGCAAAGAATCGATCTTAAAATCTCGAACTGCTGAGTTTATAACTCGTGTATATGTGGGAAATGTTTCTGTAATACTTTTCCAGCAGCACGCTTTAACGCTTCCTCCATTTTTCTTTTCCCCACAAACTGGCATTGGAACTTCCTCCAACGATCAATTCGTTTTTTTTTTTTTTTTTTTTTTTTATTTTATTATTCATGACACAATATCATTTGATACATGGTCAATGTTCAAAACTAAACAACAAAATAACAAAAAGACATAGAGGTTAATGTTACAATACAAAATAGTAAGAAATCAAATTAAAAGAAGGATAGCTCATTATTGAGCATAAAAAATGGATATATATAAGAAATATTCTATAGTTA
Organism: Chrysaora quinquecirrha; assembly: GCA_014526335.1. Lineage (NCBI taxonomy): Eukaryota > Metazoa > Cnidaria > Scyphozoa > Semaeostomeae > Pelagiidae > Chrysaora > Chrysaora quinquecirrha. The sequence goes on along the minus strand of JACTAT010000168.1, from coordinate 76,737 downwards.
ATCATTCTTAATACGTTTGTTGTATATTGTATGCAAAAATTCACCAAAAGCTTTTAGAATAGTAGGATCTTCATTAGTCATTAAATAGTAATATTTTAGGTCAAATGATTGAATCAGTTCGAAGTTTGGGCAAAGGTCTTGCATTTTCTGGAGGAATTCTGTTCGTTCTGTCGCATACCTTGCACAAGATCTTTCAAGATTTCATCAACCGTTGTGTTTCGCTTGAATCACTTGGGCTATGGCGCGCCAAACCGGCCAAAAATATAACTTTTGCTGACAGTAATTTGTTATATTTTTATGCACGATTTTATATTTTTACTGCACGACTTTATATTTTTGTTGCACGACTTTATATTTTTGTTGCACGACTTTATATTTTTACTGCACGACTTTACACTTTTGCTGACAGAACTTTAAATATTTGTGCTCGATTATTATAAATGGGCACATATTTTAATCGGGCACATATAACTTTTGCTGACAGCAAAAAGTTTTGCTGTCAGTAAAAGTTATATATTTTCAAAACGAACCTGTCAATCAATCAATCAAGAATGTTCACGGGGGTTATATGACTAACGCTTTTTCTTTGTCCCAGCAAGTTACATGCTCAGGGAATCTTCCTTCGTTTCTATCAAATTCATGGCGTCGTCATCAAATGAAAGCAACGAGGTTTTGCAGGTTTTCAAGGACGCCTTAAGAGCCTGTCAAAGTATTTTATCGGAGGGAAGAATCCTTGTTTGCAACCCAGTTAACCCGGAGAATACAGTAGCCGCTTTTGTGTGGAGATCCGATCATATTCATGGTATTCTAAACACCATTGTTTCTGATTACGATCTTCCTAGAGACATAGGTGTGCAAGTGAATAGTCTTCTTGGTATTCTTAAGAACAACCTGGAAAAGGTTATCAGTCAGCAGGCATTGCACAGTAGTCCAACCACACGCGCCAATTTTGAAACAAAAGGGTTTTCACCGGAAGACTGGGGCGACCAAAGTATCAAATCGACTTTGGACAGGTAGAAGGACTTGTCTCCTTAGGATTTAACTGAAGCAAGTGGCAAAGCTACTATCGGTTTCTGATAGAACTTTGAGAAGATGGAGAGCTGATGTTGATTACCGTGTCTTCTA